>JBAMHV010000004.1:17041616-17071655 GCA_037177535.1 Pseudomugil gertrudae | reverse complement strand
CCATGTTTGTAGCTTGATAGCAGCGATACGCTAATCTCCCGGCAGAGAAACATTTTATTGGGAAGTTTACTAGAAATGTCAACGTATCAGATTCACCACATTGATTACAGGAAGTCCACGACCATATTTGGCAGAATCACAGCAAATACTGTGATGTAATAGATAAAAAAACGTAATAGACAAAATTAAACAGACTGAAAAAAATTAGCACAAAGAATATAAAGATATATGTGCAGCATCAGGAGGAAATACATTTATATTTTCAGTATTCCTAAGCACTTAGAAATGCACAAAAAAACATGGATTTAAGGGCTAAAAAAGTGTATTTTCATGACATGTCCCCTTTAAGTCAACAAATCAAAGAAACATGGATGAGAGATGAATAATCCTTAAAGAAGGTTAAAGAAACAGCTGATTTAGCATTTTAACCTGTGAGGGAAAATCACATCTGCCAGTAGGCGTTTCCTCTGTCATAAAACGTTTTAAGAGACCTGCCCCTTGATTATCTTTGAAAATGTCACCACTGTGAGCTGTGTGTGTTTAAGGTCACCCTTCACGTTGTAAGTGGGTGAATGAGTGTACACGGGGATCATGCACACTGCTTTTTGTTCACAAATAGATATTTATCCAATGGCTCCCCGATTTATGCTGACATTGTATGCGACGCAGTCATCAATAAGACTATGCAACAGCTGTGTGTCATATAAAGCCGTACTCTGGCTCATGGTGCCATGGAAACGCTGGCTGCTCAAAGCGCCCGCTGTGTCATCCTGGCTGGTGCATTAGTGTCAGTCTGACTGAACATCACAACATGTTCACCCTGCTGCATGGACATGAAATAACCTCCCAATCTATCAGAGAGGCTTTTATCTATAACGCAGAATCCAAGTTAAGAAACACACATGCAAACTCTGACCTGTCACAGATTTAATTCATTATTGATCATTAGCCATTTTTCATGAATCCCAGGTGGTGTATATACCTATGCAGTGTTTTTGGTATCTTTATATTATATGTGTTAAAACTCACAATTATGAGAATAGTTTAACAGGTTTTTAGCTGTTCTTTTTCTTTTTTTTTTACCAAGAACTTCAGGGAAATTAGTTCTGCTTCAATTTTATCTATAAAACTGACACTTTAATCTCACCTTGTAGGGATTTAGCAATATGCTTTTTTTTCATAGTCATGAGTGTGCCTGTGTCTAATTCATCTGTAGTTCAAGGCTTGGTCATAACAGGGACATCATAATATACATTTATCAGAAATGGGGCAAAAGTACCAAAGGGACCTTTTACATATGTACAACTTGGTGCAATTGAACTTAGTGCAATAGAGCTCGGTGCAATCGAAGGGTTTGTGCAACACGGGGCATGTGCAATAGAAGTTTGTGCAATATGAATTAGTGCAATAGGGGTCTGTGCAACACATGTGCAATATAGTTGAATAGGGTTGCATTTATGTGTCTATTTAACAAATATGTCATTGTCATGTCTGGACTGATCGCTGTTTCCTGTCCTTGTGCCCTTTGACCTCTTCTGTATAGTTTTTGTAAATACTTGTTTTATCTTATGACATCAACCTGGCAGGAGGTCTGCAGATGGAAATTAGCCTAAGGCTATAATCTGGCATTGGTTAGAACATGTAGACTTTAGAGCCCTTCTTCCTCCCTGTATTGTGTAAAAACCATATGTTTGTAATGGTTTTAAACTGGATCATGAACCACACCTAACCCATCCCACAACCTCACACCACAAACACAGAAACTTTTTAATGCAGTTTGTGACCACAGAAGTCAGATTATAACCCCTGTCTCTGGTAAAAAGTAACTTGTGTATGGCTTTGTACATGATTGAACTGTTTGCAAATGAACCAGATCTGTAAATTTCAGTGTTTTGGATTTTATGAAGAGGGAATGTGTGTGATCTCCGTAACCAGCATTATGAACTGTTCTTACGTCTCTTTTCTGCAGTATAGATGGTGGTTGTATTGAACTCCTATATGTATTCCCCCAAACTTCTGTACAATATTGTAGATATGGTAAGATTATTAAGAAATAGTATTTGACTGAAACAGTCATGACTACAAAGGATTAGAAATGAGCACATGCTCTTAATGGCTCAGTGTTATAGTCAGCTTTCAATACAAATGTAACTGTTGTGGCAAATCTGATGATTTTCCTCAAACAAATGGATAAGTTCTGATTGATGAAATGAAACTGAAAAGTACCACATGTCTGATGAAAGGTCAAACACTTCCACACAGGAGCATCAACTGGAATGCACGGGCTTGAGGTCTACGTCTTATATACGCCCGTCTGCGCTTGTTTGACTGATTCGCTCACGTCACGCGGGAATGCTTGTGTAAATGTGTTAGTGCCCATCCGTCCTGTGGCGCTGACCTCAATGTGGAGCAAAACAGGCTCAGACGAGATACTGACAGGAATGACCTCATGTGTCGTACCGTGGAGTGTGAGTGCAGTGAAACACGCATGCATTCATACTGCATGTTCGGCTTGCTTACCTCTGGAGCTATGTAGTCTGGAGTGCCGCAAAAGGTCCGCGTAGTCACTCCTTCCGCCATGTTCTCTTTGCACATGCCAAAGTCAGCAATCTTAATGTGTCCCTCAGAGTCCAGCATCACGTTGTCCAATTTCAGATCTCTGAGGAGGCAGAGAGCAAAACAGCCCATTCCCGTCTAAACAACTGACCCCAAAACACAGCGTGGTATGAAAAATAAAGTGTTTTCCTTTGATTCAATCAAACAACTTTTTCTTAAAAAGCATCATTTGAGTTTGTTCCAGCGCATAACAAGTTTCATACAGCGTAATATAAGCTTGTTAGTACACACCTGTAAATGATCCCTTTACTGTGCAGGAAGAAGAGACCAACAGCAATCTCTGCTGCATAAAATCTGCAAATAAAATCAGACATTCACACGAGATAATGCAACAAAAAACATGAGATAATGCAACAAAAACCATGAGATAATGCAACAAAAACCATGAGATAATGCAACAAAAAAACATGAGATAATGCAACAAAAAGAGAGTATAATTCCCAGTAAAAGGGATGGCTGAAGGACTGGTGCAGGTTAACATACATGACATATACAGTGGAAGGTTCAAACTAATATTTACATATATGTTTAACATAAACATTCATGTTTATTAGACCAAAGAACGTGATTATACAGCAGAATTATACAGTAAGGTGCAGATATGTTCATAGGTCTTACACTGCCTGAGGTTCTTTAAACTTGCCCACTTGCTGGATATGATACATGAGGTCTCCCCCATTAACATACTCCATGACAAAGTACAGGCGGTCCTGCAGTCATATAAAGAAGTAAAAGAAGAGAAGAGTCAGGGAACAGTGGAAATCATTTATAATCAAAGAGGAGAAAGATGCGGTTCAGTTTGAAGCTAACCCTAACCTCGCTGTCTGAGCCGTTTCATCTTTACCGCCTCTGTTTCCATGACGATGTGACCTAAATAGCCCACAACAAACGGCTTTTTGGAAAAAGGAAACATTCAACACAGGCTTCTGTCAGGAACCATTGTCTTTGTTTTAGACTGCTGGTCCCTCACTGCTCATGACAGGTCTGGCCTGACCCCAGTCTGGATGTGTTTGATGGTCTCTTACGAACAAAACAAAAGCTGCTGTTCCACATAGCAACAGAGCTGTACCCACAGCAAAGCTGAGCCATCCAGGTTGACAAAGTGTCACCACCCGTGGCTAAGCTGCTTTTACCCCTGACATTTACGGGCTCCGACCCCAACCGCTGTGGAATGACGGCACCGTCAGCCAGACCAACGCTTCATCTTCTTATTATATCTGCATTTCTTTTTAGAATCACCAAAAACAAAACATTTTCCTGTTCACTTCAGACAACATGCTGGAAATAATCATCCAAAATACTGTATGTGTGTGTGTGTTTATGTGTGTGTGTGTACTTCAGCTAATTACGCCTTAAAGAGTCAAACAGTGTGAGAACTTCTAAAATGATATTCACAAACATTGACTCTGCAGGTGTCTCGTCTCTCCTGCATCATTTTCTGTCCTTTACTGATAAATACCCTGCAGGTTTCTGTTAATGTCAGGTTTTCCATCGTCTGCATGAATAGAAAATATTATTCATTTAATATTAATAATAATAATAAACTTTGTCCAGTTATTTAAAAAGAGACATTTCAATGAGGGAAACCATTGATTTGTTTCCCACCAGGCATGTGTGTGTGTGTGTGTTATAAAATATTCATCTAACTGTGTGTACCAAGCTATATTGGCTTGTGTTATTGAAATAAAATTATAATGGAAAACAATATTAATATTTAGGTCATCTGTAGCTTGTCAGGACTCAGGACATTTTACGACTTTGTTTTTAACTGAATTATCTTAACTAATTTAAAATATAGACACTCAGAGCATTAAATGAGTCCCATTTAACCAGTTTTATTCCTTCCAGGTGGTGTGTCCATCATGCAGACAGCCAAACTACCCTGCACAAAGGAAACTAGCAAAAATAGCCTAAAAGCCTGCATCGATTTGCAAAGGTTTGATAGCAGCCTTTAATACAAGCTTTTCCATAGTGCACACAAACACAGGACTGTCTAAAAGCAGTGAAGGAGCAAAGCATTTTGTTCCCAAAGCCTGGTAGAGTCCTTGTCTGCTAAGCTGTGAGACATTCTGCTGTCTGAATGAGAACAGAAACTGATTTTTATTTCTGGATTTTGAGGCCGGTGGAATAAGATACTTATCTGGATAATAACGTTTGAAAACAAGTGTGTGCTCTAAGGTCATGGTCACGACCCAGAGTTAATATACTGGTGCATAAATAAACAAACATCATTTCATACTTACACACACAAACCTTAGACTACTAATTGGGATTTGTTTGTTTCACTGTCTCTTTTTTAAATTAAGCTTGTCACATATGTCCTCCACTACCCTCTACGACACTTTATGACTAAGCTGTTTGGCTAAAAGCCCCTTTCTGAATTAATGTAACCTGACCTGACCTGATGCAACTTGTTTGGGCATACATCCAGAGGCATTTCACCTACCACAGTCTGGAAGCACGAGTGCAGCTGTGTGAGGAAGGGTGGCTTGTCCTGTTGAGCCAGAACTCTCTTTTCCACCATTGTACATTCAACATCATCATCCTGGATCACCACGTCCTTTTTCAGGATCTTAATTGCGTACAACTCTTCTGTGGCCTTCATCTCAGCCAGCATAACCTTCAGAGAAACACAGAAGCCCTCACACCGTCATGTAACGTCTGTTACCCATAGCATATAAAGAGCTTTATCTTAGTACTGATCGCTGTCATCTCACCTTGCCAAAGCTGCCTTTCCCCAGCACAGCCAGGAAGGAAAAGTCACCGAGTTTGACTTGATCCAGGCTGCTGGACGGGAACTGGCTGGAGCGGCTGTCTTCCGTCTCAGAGATCACCTTTGTTGGGCCAAACTTGGCTTTCTGCACTCAGGGCACAAAAGACAAAGTGTCTAATGGATAAAGCACTAAATGTACACCACAACACTGCAGTGCAGTTCAAAAAACACCCAAACAAAAACCGGTGTTACAGAGTCTTCATGTGGCTGATTCCTGCCATAAAAACAAAAAACACTTCATTGTTTTTATTTGATTATTATATTTCTACCATTACAGAGACTACCATAGCTGAGATTTAATTACTAACATGACAAGGTCTTCAGGAAGCTTCTCACACACACTGTTAGCGCTCTCACAACAACACAAACTAATAATGAATGTGATGTGCGAAAATATCTTAAAACAAATCATTCAGTAACATGTACAAAGATGTGTGAAACACAGTTCTCTGCAACCTCGGCCTTGTCTAAATCTTAAAACAATAAAAGCTGGAATTTTTCCTTTGGATAAAATTAGAAGTCAGCACAGAAAGCAGATAATGTCAACTAAAGTCGTTTTAAATGTCCAAAACTTTGACATGGCAAATATTTCAGCTCAACAAAGGTGAATAAAAAAGTCCTTAAATGATCAGATATGACAAAAACTGAATCTTTTGACCAGGCAAAGGATAGGTTTACTAAATTATAGAACTTCTAACTCCCAAAAAAGCTGTTAATCGTGGTGGAAGTGGCATTGTGCTGTGGAAACGTCAGCATAAAGAATGAATGGAGTAATAAAAAAAGGAGCCCTCAAACCATTGATGCCTGAATGTTGGATGTAAATGAATGTTTAACTGAAAACTGGCCTGAAAATCTTCTAATATGGTTTTACAACAGATACACTAATACGGATGAAACGATTCAATAGAACTAACTTTTCCTAAATCATCAGCTCCACACGGTAAAAATATAAAGAATGAGTTGTGTCCATGCAAAGAAAATGTAATAAATCTGTTTTAGTTGCATAAAGACATCTCTGAGTCCAACATACAGGCTAAATACACAAAAATGATCTGGTCCACCAGGCTCGACTTTTTATTTTATTTTAAAATGTTTTTTTGTCCATATAATTTAGTAAAACCCACAATAATACAAATGTAGGTACCAAATTCTGTTTTTAAATATATTTATTTTATTTGTTAATATATATATATGATGTTTTCATTTGGTACCTTTGTTTATAATGTAAAGCACTTGTTTTGAAAAGTGCTATACAAATAATAATAATTATAATTATTAATAAATCTGCATGTTTATACAATTCTTCTTCACACACTTAACATGAGTGTGACAAGATGAGCTAAAATAAAAACACAAAGTGAATTTGGCTGTTATGAGTTTTTTTCACCAGCGTAGATAAGGCCCGTGTGACTGGGATGCCACACTGTGGCTTCTCTGCTTACGCACATAGCAAGTACAGCTAAATGCATCAACTGTCTGACAAGCAAAAGATCTCCTTCATGCCGCATCATGCTCAGTTTCTCAATACAGCAACTGATAAAGCACACAAAGGTCCAAGGACACACTTTGAGGCCGTGTGCATGCCCAAACATCTTTCTGGTTCTTTGCACAAAAACACAGGTCACATCAGGGGGTCAAGCATTCCCTCTCAAATGATGTCACATAAACAAACAAAAACATGCTGGCGCTCCACACGATGGATCAGATCTGTGCTTAGCTTTAGCTCAGCCAAATTCTCTCACTGGAATCTCACAAGTCTTATCTCTACTTGTGTCAAATAAAGACCCTTTCCACATCTACCATTTAACCACAAAAGTCCAGTACAGGACCGTTTAACGAAAATATTCCAAGAAATCTCTGATAAAGGCATGCTTGTGCTGTTTATTAAGCCTTAATATTAAGCTGCACGAATAAAGCTCAGCTTAAAAAAAGATATGAAACTAATCACATATGCATTTCTTCATCAGATGTCTCCCTCATAAATATCTTTAGCATTATTATTGCACAAAATACAGATTTGCCAACCAGTGCTAAGCAGCTTTAGTTTGGTTAATGGCATCTAAGAACGCCTGCTTGTAAAGACATAGAGAACCAGAGAAACTCAAAGCACCACATCACAGCACACCCGAGAGCCAGAAGTACGTCTAACTGGGCCAGGAGTGCAGCAGCCTTACTTCCTTCCTCTTAGAGTCTTCCACTGCTTGGTCCTGAAACCATAGGAAGCAGGAAGCTAAAAGGCCTGACTTACATTGGACACTTGTGAAAAGGTACAATAACTGACATACAGCACATAGATGAGGGGCAGGAGAAGCAGCTCCTACATACAGTAAAACAAAACATAGAAATAGCAATCAGAAAATCTTGATGGCTGCCTTTAGCTGTAATGGTACCTTGTTACATATGAATTCACTGTGGCAGATTTTACCAAACTGATACTCACCACATAAAAATGGCCTGTTTGAGTTCAATATAAAGTAAAAAAAAAAATAGGTTAAATAAACTAAAAATGCCACAGAGAATCATTATAAATGAAGTGAGCAAAACAAAAGGTACAGAAAATGAGCGCACACACACACACACGCACACACACACACACACTCAAACAGGTGTTCACAATTCTTGTTTCAGCTCGATGCTGACACCTTGTGGTCAAAAGTGGTTTTATTTCCATCCACGCTCTGTTTTAGAACACAGTTCATGTGGTCTGTGCGGCTTCATACTCAGAAGCATGAAATGAGTTTATAATCAGACATTTGTACTAAAACAGACACTTCAAAGCAAAATGTCAAAGTAGTTTTAAGATGAGAGACACGAATACCCACAAAATCTGAGGTTGTATCCGTGGAAACGAGGATGAGGATCTCACACGATATGAGAACAAAAGGCATAATCCACATCAGGACAGATGCAGAGTAAAAAGAGTACATGCAGAAAAATGTATAACTATACACAGCACAGTGTTTATTTACCTTCTTTTTAAAAGAGTTATTCAGAAACAAACAGCTTGTGTCAACAATATACACATTCTTAATGAAGTGGATCGTAGCATGAAACTACACACAAATAGACTTAAAACAAGATGAGACAAAAAAAGAGATGAGCGCAGATGAATGGAGAGGAGAATAAAGGGCTACCTTTAGATTAAAGTTAATTTGGCAGTCCTGAGAGCGGGGAGAGATGTGGAGAGAGGAAGAGAGAAAGTCTTGCATTAAATATGAAAATGTGACACAGGATGTGCAGTATAAGTCTCATCAAGGACACAGGAGGAAGCAGGAAGCTATAGGAGAGAACCACGAAGGGGTTTATGAGAAGGAAAGATGGAACAGGAGAGAGAGGGTCCCCAGACTACCAACACACAGCAAAGTTATATATGATAACTGGAAAGAAGCGATGCCAACATGGCTGCAGTGGCTTTTTCAATAATAGAGCATCCTAAGCATAACTCCTGCAGACATATTAGTATATAACCAACACACACGTGCAGATTAGGTGAGTGTGTGACCAGACCAGAGAGAATTATGCATCTTATGATGAACAGACAGGTTTTCTGGGCTTGTTACTTCCCCAAACAAACACTGATAAATAATAAATTAGATTTATCAAAATAAAAATTCTTCCGAGTTCAGTCAAACCTTCCATTTGCTTTATCACTTTACACAGACCGGTCTGTGTATAATAAGCTTTTTAAAGCCCCAACGTCCACCAGAGGGTGTTTCATCCCACAGAGAACCAGTAAGACTGCATCGCTGTGGACTCTGAAAACATGATTTACCCAGGCAGAGTACAGGGAACTTATTTCCAGGCATTTCAGATAGAAAGTGAATAGCTGTGGGGCAGCAATGTCACCTTAAACCACATAAAAATGGAATTTATTTTAGAGCCTTAAAGTAAAATGATAAAGCATAATGAGTGTAATGTGGTCTAACAAGTGATGGTTAGGTTAGAGGAATATTTATAACAGAGATAAAGCTTCACATATGAAAAAAAGACAGAAAAAACATATTAAAACATATTTATAATGTTTGTTTGGGTGACCAATAACAGGATTTTGCTTGATTAAACTTTTACTCCATTACTGCTCCCGACCGTTTAGCATGGACAGATTCAGTGATCATCTTCATGACATCATATTTCAGCCTTCCTGCCTCTTAAAGCAGATAAACTGATCTAAACTGATATTACATCGGGGTGCTGATCCAATTCTTTTGTTGAAGATAACAGCTTTGTAGATTAAAAGACAGCTGCTGGTACAAAAGGGATGTATCAAATGGTGTTCAGGGAGCTGGAATCTCTCTGATGTGAAAACAAAATGCTAATGACTCTCAACAAAGGCACAGCAAACATCCCGACTATGGAGCTAATTGTAAGAGCAAAGAGATCACAAGCAGCAAAGCTGCAGCTGTCACCCGGAGCTCAGAAGAGTATGTGAAAATGTGATTATTCTGCTGGACATGTGTGTGAGCTCAGCCTGAATAAGGGTAGATTTACTCTGGATCAACACCATCGGTATGATAGCCTGCCAAAACAATTACCATTAAAATAAAATCATTAAATAGTATCAAATAAATCAGTGTCATGCTATGCATTGACCTTTGAACCACTCAAGGAAACCACAGACAACAACCAGTTATGATAATGTGATATATTTATTAACTATTCTACAAGCTACATAAAGTAAAATTTGAACATTTTAATGCATAAACAGAAAATATGTAAGTATAATGTTCAACCAAAATTAATGAAGCATGAATTAATTAAACTACGGTGTTTATTAATTAATGCTCAAAGAAAGGAAGAAAAGATATGTGAATGTGATTAAATTATATGGATCGTTTAGATTAATGAGTAAAACAGTCTATGTTTTACTGTTAAAGCACCGATGTCCAGTTCTGCTGGACTGTATGCATAGTGAGGTTCGGGTAGAAAGGTCCCAACGACAGCGCCTCATGTCCTGGAGGTTAGTCTGGATCAGCCCAGTTTTGGGTCTGCAGCAGCTTCCCTCCATCTTTTCTGTGCTCACACTTTGAGTAGCAGAAAGTTATGGCCATATATTCACAAGAGCTTCTTTTAAAATGTGAAAAATGTCTTTAGCTGTGAGGGTTGGGAACATGAGAAGAACAGGTGCGAGTTATTCTGATCACATGAACAAAGTGTAGACTCTGATGATGTGGAGCGAAGGCTTGTTTAAACCGTAGCGTAGTGTTGATTAAGCACAGGCTACACTTAGCAGACACTTTTCTCCAAAGCGACTTGTATCTGAGAGAAGAAATCAAACGGCAGGAAGCATCATGATTACGTGCTGGTCAGGCTACAACCAGGGCAGCACGTCTGTGTTTGGTTATTTCACCTCCCCTCAATTAGTTTGATTACGAGAACATGATTTCATCACATCACAGAGCTTATTCAGGGGTTAAGGAACATAATTTTCTTCCTCCTCCTCTACCTCGTTCACTCGCTTGCCTGCTGTGCTCCCAGCTAGCGGGGAGGCGTGGCTTACACACCTTCAGCCAATAGGAGCACACAGTCTTTGCAGCTTGGCACAGGAGCAGGTTTCTGCTTGGCTTCATTAAACAAATGTTACTTCATTTCCTTTGTCTCAAAATACGAGATTCAGACATTTGCAAACACGTCTGTGTGTTATATGTTGTTAAAACGATTATCATCAATACACATGTAAACATACCGATCAATGATTAATACTGATCAAGGATTAACTAAAAAATAACGAGAATGGAAGGAATAATGTTAATAAACAAATCCACTAAATTCATTAAACATTGTGTAAATCTAGATTATTTTAGCTGTCTGTGCTTAATGCATCTACATATCGCCCACATCATCGTGTGGATGTGATTTTATATTAATAAGCACACGAATGGATTAAGGCTAATTATATCTGATCTCTAAATCTTTAATAGGTCAAATAAATCAACTGGAAGTTTTTTAAAGAATCATCTGATTTTTTTTTTATACTAAAAAATACAATTTTTTTTCCTGATTTCATGTTTTTAATAAGAACTTTGTGGGTCATATCAAATGAAAGGTCTGATTGGAGAGATTAACGCTGGCTCAAATGTATGGAGCTAGAAAACAGCGTTTTAGAGCATGTCTAATTAAAGAAAAACAGAATGAAACTGTTTGCAACCCCCACCAGAGGTTTGTTGATTCCTGTGCTGTTAGGTTTGACTTGATCGCTCGTTAATAACTCCACAACCTTACATATTCAGACCTAGAATGCATGTCAGACATGATTGTCCTCTTTCAGCGAGAGCTAGTCCTCCGGTCATCTGATTAAAATCCAACTCTGATATTTGTTGATCAATGAAA
Source organism: Pseudomugil gertrudae (assembly GCA_037177535.1). Taxonomy (NCBI): domain Eukaryota; kingdom Metazoa; phylum Chordata; class Actinopteri; order Atheriniformes; family Pseudomugilidae; genus Pseudomugil; species Pseudomugil gertrudae. The sequence goes on along the minus strand of JBAMHV010000004.1, from coordinate 17,059,939 downwards.
TTCCAAAGCACGGCTTTACTGGTGTCTCTCTTCTTTCTGGGCCCCTTTCCTACCAGAATCTGCTACAGAAACATATCGACAAAGAAAACAAATCACAGTGGCGTTTTTATATAGAATCCTCCTCACCTCAAATTTCTGCCTCAGTTCCTCATTACCATCATCTTCCTCTGAAATGGGAACGTTGTAGTACTCCCCCTCTTCCTGGCACAATAACTTGTACCTGAACAGTGAAAAAGCAAAAAGGAAGAGGAATGAAGACAGAAATAAAGAGGATGGACACATAGCTGCAAGTCCTGTTCATGTTTTCGATCTAAAGAACTTAAAGGACATATTATCCTCCTTTTAAATCCTTCCTTTTATGACCAAAAATAATATAAAGATTTAAGTGCAGCATCAGGAGGGAATGAATTTACATTTTCTGCATTTCTAAACACATAGAAGTGCACAAAACCAGAAATTTATGGGCTAAAAAGGTGGATTTTGTATGATATATCCCCTTTATGTCCCCTGACTGGTGTTACCTGGGATGTAGCTGCTGGTCAGTTAACATGTGTGTCTGCCTCGTGTGTGTTACACATAAATCTGTACTGCTGACACAACTCGTAACACACAAGTTAAAACAGAAACAGAAATGTGAGTGAGTGAATTTACTGTTATTTCTCTGCACAGAAGACTGTAAATACTGACCGTGTTAAACTTCAAACTTTGCAATTTCAGTAATCGCTCCACATAAAAGTCAACGTTACCAGCCAGAAACTGGAGACTTCATCAGCTCAGACACTCCAAAGGAAAGGGCTCCCATGAAGTCATTCCTGGTGGTTCGATCCCAGTCCCACACTTCCACCGACAGTCTGCGGTCTTTGTCCGTCGGCTTCAGCTTGCTGCACAACATATTAGGAAGCATATTAGCTGAATAATGCAGAGAGAAACAACATCTGCATGTGCATTACAGCTTTAAAATGATTGGTTAACTTGTACATTATGTCATATTAAATTAAGCGAACAATGCGTTGCTGCTTCTTCTACGACACATTGTGGACTTACAAAGTGAACGTCTCGTTCCAAGTGGGGTTGAGGTTGGAACGGATTGTTTTGGTCTTCTGCTTGGTCTCATTTTTGGGATCTGGGATGAGCTTGAGCTTGACATATGGATCAGACAGGCCATTGGGGTCCATGGGGATGAGGTTTTTGCCTTCACTCACTGAGAAAAGTTAAGGCAACGTGTCAAGAGACAGTGGTGAATCATAGGGCGTGTAAAATTTAATAAAGCTATGCTTAACTGAGCATTGTTCTCTAAAATAACTCCTACAATTCCCCGCTTCTGTTTACAGTGGTGTCCTCTTGTTCAGATTGGACTTGACATGTAAAATGTGCTTTAGCACGGGGGTAAATAACAGCTAAACACCTGTGGATTCATCGAAATGATCGAATAATGTGCAGGTGTTCAGGATCAAATAGCGAGTCACAGCCAATGAGAATCATTTACAGTCCTGACACACAAATGCAGGAAGTGTTATGAGAACAGTGAGTCAGAACAACCTGTGTCATGCTTAAGTGGGCAAAGGGTCTCCTCTCGTCTTCCTGTGTGTAGCTATTAAGTAAACAAGGGCACACCAGGGACATTAGCACGCCATTAGCCTCGAGCACTGGAGCACTGCCAAGCATGAGCTACCATAAAGCACACACACACATGCAGATATCCTCTATTACATCCACACATCTCTGCACACTGTTAGGTACACACACACGCCACACACTGCTTGTCTGGGTGACTCCTAAATACCAGAGACAAAAGGTGGATTCGGCAGTGATGACCTGAGCATTGACCATTGTCCTGGAGAAGGGTGTGGTTGCTAAGACAGTGTGTTAAAAATACCAGAACAAATAAACTCTGTGTCTTTACTCTGGGTTTGGTACAGTACTGATAGAATTCAGAGAAATCAATGAACAAAGTCACCGCTGAGGTACGTACTGACACTCACAAAGAACAATATCATTTTCATACGCAAAGCTTTTGTTTATTCAAACTTTTGTACATGAATAGAACCAAATATTCACATGTGGAGAAAGAATTAGATGTTAAATCCTCTGCAAGGTGTGAAGTTACATGAGTGACGAGGGAAGCAGCTGGAGAGCATGTAGATGTGGAGAGTACTCTTGATGACAGTCAGATCGCACAGATGCAACTTGCTACGTGGGAAGATATTGAGTGATTCTCCACTAGCAACCCAGAGTTTTCTTAGAAACCCAGCAGCAGAGCCAGAAGAACAGCATGCTGTGCTTGCACTGCAAAGCATTGTAGCTCGAGCCATTTTACAAAACAGGGAACAAAAAATGGTCTGATGTGTGTGAAACCGAAGCCATGCTGCCTCCATTCCATAAGCGAATGTATCATGTGCATTCAGAAAGAGGGTCCTGAGCTAAAGTCCTATTCTTATGGTCAGCTGTGATGGACGCTGTGTACATGGAGGATTTCATAGAGCACATTTATTACTAAAAGTATTAACAAGGTGTTCCACACTGGGATACATGAGAAATTACTTTGCTCTAATTGCAGCATTATGGATATAATAAAACCCATTCCTGAACCAGATCAGTGGGTCGTGGAGCGGAGCCAACTATTGGATGGTTCGCTGTGTTGGAGCAGGGAAACTCTAAACCTGGTGGAGAGTCAAGGTGCTTGAGATCCCTGTTTTAGTCACTGGACATTGCAGTACCAGCTCTCACCAGTAGAGGACCATCTAGACTGATCTCTTCTGGTACAGTATCTGGCTTTCTTACTATGGAGGCTTTAGAGTGCAAACTTACTGTCAAAGTGATTTCTAATTATTGGTTTAATGTAAAATAATTATTAAAATCATTTACTTATATTCTTATCTTACTGTATATGATTATATATGCTGCTTTTTGTCTTATTTAACTTATTACTGCCAAATGGCATCATGCAATTACATCTAACCTCAGTACAGCAAAGCCCCATTTATGTGTTTACCAAAAAAACATAGAATTTATTGTTTTTTTTTTACTCAGTTAAATATCTTTTAGGAAGAAACAGCACTTTTCCATTATTGCTGCAGCATAAATAAAATAAACCAGAAATGAAAAGGGTTAAAAACTACCTAGATGAATGGCTGAGGCACATGTTTGGCAAAGCGTGCAAGCTGAGAGCAGGGAGTTGAAGCAGGACAACACACTGGGAATACCAATGGCATGGCTTCTGGGACTCTGACAGCAGAAATCCCTCAGCAGCAAAGTTCAAATGTTCTCTAAACTCCATGGAGACGTCAAAAAAAGGATACTGTGTGCATATGTTCATTTCATATGGACATGCCATACCATACATATACCATCTCAAGCTGAAAATGACTTTCTAACAGCGTAAACTGTGTAATTCACCTGCAGGTTTTCAGTTTTTTAATTTTTCAGTTCATCTGTGCTTTTATCTCCTCCATCGCAGAGGCTGGTTTGTCTGTAAGCAACGTAACTTTAAACATTACAGATGACTTTTGATGACATCTTCAGGAAATCTCAGCAGTGGAATAAAGAACGAGTGAATCCAGATCACCATCCAGGTTTTATTTTTAAACTACTGGAAGGCAGAGATAATTTTACCATCGCTGCTTATAACTCAGCTGACACTGCCCAGAATCACTGGCAAAGAAAAGAATACAAAAGATTACATCAGATTTAAACTCACTACCAGTTTACACTGCCTTCGCTAGAGAAAACACAAATACTTTCAGGTTATTGCAAACATTTGCTGCATCTAAGGGTTTGTAAGGATTGCATCTATCCTGATGATGGAACAGCATGTAAACATAAAAGTGTTGGTAAATAGCTTCAGATGTGTTTCTCAGGTAGTGACACCGGTGGTCGTCTGCACTGTCCGAGTGCCTCTCGTTATTTCTTCCACTTTTTTTTCCACTGTGTATGATTTTATGTAGTATTTAAATGTGTAAAGCTGAACAGTTTGTGACAACGTGCAACGACACCCAGTCGTCTTCACTCCAGATAAGAGTTCTTCAAAAATACGTCAGACATGTTTGTTATTCACCTCCCCGTTACAACACAGCTACAATCTTCACCATAAATTTAGCTTTCCCCTCTTAATGCATCTCTTTATACATCTGAAAGCACACTGTTACTGAAATACTCTGAAAATCAGAACATTAGGTCAGGAGAGCTTTGTTTTCACATGCTGCTTACTGCTAGCTGATGAAGGTTGACATTAAAAAACTGTCTTTTAAAAAGCTGAGCATCCTTGTAAAGGCTCACCTCTGAACCTCAAGACAAAGACAGAGCAGTGGAGGAATGCTGGCACTGCTACCACCACATGGGCTGTGAGATTCTTCAGTGCAACTTGGAAAATGTAAAACCTGAATTTTAAATACATCAAGAAGAGGCTGGATCCTGTGCACTACAAAGTGAAGTTCCTCTACAGAAAGTCTGCAGAGTGCATGCAGCAGCTGTGCAATCATGATCTTAATTTGGAAACCAGCCGGATGAAGCTTTGATCCAACCCCGGCTCTGCCTTCCTGCATGTCTTTCTGTGGGCTCACAGAGCAGCCGTTTCCTTCTTGTTCAATACTTCTGAGTAGCGGAAGGACTGAACAAGAGTGCAACCTCTTAACAGATTTATTAAAAACAATATATTAATGAAAAATAACTAAAATATGTTGGAATGTGCTCCAGCTTCCTGCTGACCCGTCATAGGTGATGCATGATGCATTTGCCTTAATGAACCTTAAAGAAAAGGTCACAACAGCCCATTATCTAAAAATGTATAAACTAATTGCTTATATTTGTCTATATGATGATTCTAAGATACTGTTTGCAGTTTATAAAGCTTTAAATTGTCCAGTGCTAAAATTTATGGGAGCTTCATGTAACTTTTCAGGCCATCAAGGAGAAGTTTGCTCTCACTGGGGTTGCAACTAAAAATGGACAATCTGCATGAACAGCCGCACATTTACATCAACACATCCTTTTTACCACTACATTTTAAAAGATTATTAAAATAATTGGGTCTGAATGGAAACATTTTGATTTCTACCTTTCATTGCATGTCTCATGTGATTCTTACATCTTTAAGTTTTACTTCATGTTTCGCCTCGTCTGTCGCCTGGAACGTATTTTTTATCCACAGTGTTTTTATACATATCCACACATTTTACAGAGCAGTTGTTTTGTGCATTTAGATAGCGCGCAGGCAGTTTAAAGGCTTCTGCACAAAGGAGGATTTCTGCACCGCTGAAGATATTTTTGGTTGCAACCTTCAACCGGTTCACAAAGATGTGAAGCCTGTGGTTGCAGCACATTCTGGTATTCTCTCTTCCTCCAACATCAAATCTAACAAATCTCTCAGCATTACTTCTTGTAGAACAATAAAATGCATACATTTGTAGCATTACAGTCAACTTTTTGGTCACGATTTTCAGCAATAAGAAAAGCTTTCAAACAACAGTAAAACACAAAGAGTGAAATGTTTCTGCTGCAGCTTCATAAACAGCAAAACGGCTGGATTTAGGCTCTTAATGTAAAGTGTCAATACTCCTCCAGAAAGTTCCACAGTAAATCTTTGTTCCTTGATCCACCCACATCCATATCCACTCTGAACACCAACGGGACCAATGCACGCCCACACTGCACCTACACGTTAAACATATTGACTTCCACAGCAGAATTTGGGTAACAAATAACAGATGCACATTTAGATATGAGAGAAAGGAAATGTCAAATGAAAAGGTTAAAGAACAGGTAAAAGAGCGGTGTTGGGGCTTGTAAATGATGTTTTTCCTGCGAGTCAACAAGCGAGCAGGATAAAAATGTCATTATTACTACTATCTCCTAAGAAATCCCAAAGGAACAGCTAGCTGCATGCGGTGTGTGCACATGTCCTGAACTCACACACAGTGTGAAGAATAAGTGGAAATTAAAAAGTAAATGTGAAAAATGCACTTTCCCAAGTGACATTCTGCACAGAATCAGTGAACAATGGGAATGCTTAGACAAGGGTGGCCTTTTCAGCACCAGCACACAAAGGAAAGAATTGTGCAGGAATATAGAATAAGAGGCAGAAAACAAGCTTAGCTATGCATGTCCTTCATTAGAGAAAACAGAACTTAGTTTGTCTTCGTCCTGATGTTGCCAGTGTCATTTTATTCCAACTGAAAAAAGCAGAGACGAAACACAAACTGGTGTTTCTGAAAACTGCACAAAAAGTTCCCAGTTACTTAATTCTGCAGCCAAAAAGTCTGTTTGTCTCCGATAGTCTGCATGCGGTTCATGTATGGGTTAAAAGACCAGCTGCTCCCCTTGGCACCAGGTCACTTCCTGTTAGACATTTCGGCTCTGTCCAGTTGATGCATTCGTTCTTCACTCACACACTCGATCGTCAGCGTGTGAATACAGTATTGGTTGTGTCATTTTTAGTCTTTCCATTCAGAATGATGTATAACTCGAATCTCATGTTAAAATTCATCAATCAATATTGCATTTTAGAGATTTTGTCTTTATGGGTTAGACATATGCACGTTTCATGATAATATCAATTTGGTAACACACACACACTTATAGGTAAATAGTGCTTTAATATCAGCTAATAAAATATTTATATTACTGAATTCAGATTGGGGTTTCCTATTTTGAGTTAAAAGACAAAAGGACATAAATAAATAAAAATCACAGGAGAAAAGGTTAGAATATGAATTATAACAGACCTATGCTTTTATCAGAAACTGACAAAGAAAACGTCTTTGTTATCAAAAGCAACTCACAATGAGGTTGACATGTTTCCAGAAACGAGACAATATCAGAGGTAAGAGGTCGTTAACTTTACTTTTACCTAATACGGTTAAAAAAATGGAAGTTATTATGTACAAATACAACAGGTTAATCTTTACTTCTTACTGAAACGTAGCTACCGTTTTAATGCAACATTCAGTCACCATGAAAGATAAGTGATTATTACAGGTTACAGTTTACAGGTTCACCATCAAAACTAACTGAGCTTGGTAGCTGTGAGCCCTGATGAGCAAAATAAAAGCACATTTATGCAACAAGAAAGAAAGAAACCATGCAAAAAGAAAAAAAAACTATTGTTGTTGCAGAACTTTCCAGTAGAAATCACTGACAAGAAAGTCTATCGTTTGCAGACATAAACTACATCCTCCTGCTACCCTCAATCTAATACAGTTTTGTTGGCAGGCTGTCTGCAAGACATCTACACCAGCTAATGTAATCTGAAATGCAATCTGGCTTGAGTGGGCTGCAGGCTGGTACAGCAGTTCTACACACATATACACCTACACATAAACAACAAAACACAAACATGACAGCATGTATGCATCAGAAATACTATGCATCACACAGAGTCTGGATGATCACTAAGCACTTTCCTGCTCAATGCACAAGAACGTGTCAAATAAACACGGGGCTTCACATGCAGCCTGCACCGTGGCTGACTCAAACATTGTGCTTTTATTAACGTGAGTATTTACGTCGTCTCGCCATTCATGATGCAGCAAAAGGCTAAATTAATTATACAAAGGAGTGAAAGTGACTGAAGAAAGAAAGCAACAGAGGGGGTAGACATGATCTTTGTCAAGTTCTTTTCTAATAAGCTGAAGACATGAAAAGGGATATTTACACCTCTCTGCTATGCAGTAAAAACCAAACTGGACAACAGAAAACGGATAGTTTTGCTCATTTAAAAGTCCCGTTGAGCTGCTCGCAGGGTTTGTCAGGCTCTGACGCTGTCCTGTGTGTGTGTGGAGTCACAGTTCCTCAGTGTTCCTCAGACACAGATTTATTCAGCCATTATTTTCTCATACGTACACTAATAAACTGTTTAATCTGTATCCTCTGTTTCCATGGTAACATACATTCAGGTTTCATGTCTAAAAAATCCTTCAGCTAAGATTGATCAAGCGCTGCTTAGCATTTTGCTTTTATTCTATTGATTATGTAATAGATTTATTGCTGAAACAATATGACTGTGTTGACATTAAACATTTTTACTTAAATTAAATGTTTCAGATTTTGGCCTCCTTGTAAACACAAACCGAGTTCGGCCTAAACAAGACAAACTTAAGCCATGTACGATCGATGAACTGCATCTTAAACTGTTCAGGAGTTGGTAGTTATACTTAAAATTGTATAAAAACTGAAAGAGATATCAGACTGGGATGTCGCAGAGAAAGAAAAGCCCAAAAGAAGCTCTGTGAGGTCATATTACTGTGATTCAGACACCGAGTGAGACTGAATCTTTATACAGGTTAAATTAGTCAACAGCACCATATTTTGTAGTTTTCAGAAGGTGCCCTAAGCGCTCCTGATATTTTATGTCCACTTTAGATTTTATTACATTGATTTAATCTTTGAGGTTTGAAGAGTTGGTTAACATTACACTGCAACTGCTCTGCTTTAGGCCGACTGAGAGCTGCATGACTTACAGGGTCAAAGGAAAGGAAGCAGTGGACTTGTATTTTCTCCCGGTAAAGACATGTAACGAAGTTAAACTGCAGGTTTTCAAAGTATCCCTGCTCCAACACACCTCATTTTTACTATATTAGATTAAAAAAAATTCCCTTCACACTCCGATTGAAGCTAATTAAATACAAAAAATACAAAACTGAACTGAACTGGACCTTAGGTTTTTACTGAGTGCTCCAAAGAAAATTATATTTGTTATGAAATATATAATTGTGTTTTCAGATCTCTGCAGAATGATTTCACACAGCAGCTGATTGATCGGACTGATCAGCTGATAGACCGAGATGCTGCCACTGATCCGTAAAGCCAAACAAAAGAATTTCAGCAGAATCGTTTCTGCTTCAGTGGAGTTTTTATTTTTTTTATTCTATGCACACACACCTTAAGGAGACCAGACGTTTACACATAACAAACATGGATTCACTGCAGTATTGTCTCTTATTTTAAGTGTAATGCCTTACTCTATTCATTACCCATAAGAGCAATACTGTTGCTGTAACAGAGTTTGTGACGCGTTACACCTACCATGATGCCACCTTCTTGTTACTTCCATTGATTATTTCATAAGAAAGTAGGTCAGTGAGGTTTAATGCTGGGGTGTTGTGATACACTGACCTCTGTCAGATAGTCAATTGAATAATTAAGGGTGCCTGCCCTCAGCTTTTTACCATCACTGTTGTTGAAACAGATGCATTAATGCTCCATCATTACACTCCAAGGAATTTACTGCCTGGTAAAAAACAGGTTTAATCACTAAAACATGCACTGTATTTTATCTCTTGCAGCAAAATTACATATTTGGTGTGGATACAGAAGTGTTTTTCCTACTTCACATCCTCGATACAGTATAAAGAGCTCATTTTATTAACTGCCAAATGCTTGCTGTGTATGCTGCTAATTACTAAACTAAAATCCGAGTTATGGAAACAAGCAATAAAAGATTAATTTTAAGTCTTCAGAGTTGTTAAACGACAAACTGTTGCTTGATTATTAGGTGCATAAAACCATTGCTCTTGATTATAAAACGTCCTGGATTTACTGGCTGTCATCACCAGAGCAGGCTCTGGTGTGTAAGGAAACCGAGCTCCTAAATGTTGCTTCTCCACGTTTGTCATTTAAAGGGACTCTGCTTTATGCCCATCTGTTGGGGCAGCAGCATCAGAGCCTTAAACCGAGCAGGTGGTTATGTGATTGGAACAACTCTGAGAGGAATGAATGGTGTGCACGTTACTGAATACAATGGACAATCCTTAACACCTGCTCATGTATGTTCATGTATGCTGCAGCACAGAAAGATACAGGAAGTCTGGGTTGGGTTTTGTTGTACATACGCTGTATGTAAGCCATGGCATTTACTACCTGCTATTCTTCAGGGCTGCAGAGTGCAACTAAAATCCTGTTAGCAGCTATCATTTGAGTTCCCTCATTTTGTCATGCATCCATCTATTAATCAGTTTCTTTAAAAGAACATTAAGGTCAGCCTCTTGAAACCAAGATGACAGACTACTTCACCTTTGTCAGAGAGAATTTTCTACACTGTAGTATGCAGCTCCTCATTGTATTGTATCTTGAAACACCTCAGTGCATTTCCAAAAGGGAACAATATGCATTTAAAGTATTAAAAAATAGATATTTTAGACCCCTTTTAGAGAGGAAATTTAAAATGTAAGCACAAATGCCTTTAACAGATTATGCTTTAAAGCTTAACAGCAGCAGCTGGTCAGCTGTTATTGTCTCTGAAAGAATTATTTAACACTGTAAAATCAGCAGCTAGCTGCATAATATGTGAATATTATATGAAAAACTCTCCAGTGATGGTATCTGGAAGTTATCCAAATGTTTTTCTCGCAGATAAATATAGGAAAAAAAGGGCTGGAAGTCAAGATATGACTTCATGTATCTCTCAGCATTTACAAAAAAAAGTCACAATATATATGGAATCCTCATTCATGAGATCAAAAGATGCTGTGTTGGTTCATCCTGAAGGAAAAAAAAGGCAAGTATTCATGATATGACCCCATAAAACTGCCTTATAATAAATAAATGATATAAACAGCAAAGCAGCATCTTTTCTTACAAGCAGGGTGCTCAGGTCATGTCTCTGTGTAACTGTAATGAGATATAAACCACGATTCGCTTTTCACAGACAAGCTGCAGCCGACACATCGTGACTGTTTAAAAAGAGAAACAAAATGAGGCCCACGCTGGACAAGACAACACAACTTACCGCTGAGGGACATATTTAGCTCAGGATTGCCTTCCAAACATGGCTCAAATACAAACTGAATAAAGTTAAACAAGAGCAGTTCAATCGATTTGTTCTCCACCAGGAGATGGGTTTTGAAAACCGATATCCAACAATCAACGGCTGTGCTGTTAGATGTTAGAGTCACTACAAGCAGCGAAGGTTTACATGGATTTAACGATGAAGGTATTTTAAACTGGGCTAAAGTAAATGTGCAATAAACAGCTGTCAATCTGAAAATCATGACAGAAAAGGTGTAAAACTGATCCAACTTGCAACTAAAACAGGGGTGGCCAACCCTTGTCCTCGAGAGCCGCAGTCCTGAAAGTCTTGTGAGTTACCCTGCTGCATCACACCTGACTCAGATCAACGGATAATTAGCAGTTTGATGTCAAGATTATTCATTAGGTCTGAGGTGTGTCAGCTGTGTTGTGGCAGGGAAACTCCTAACACCTGTAGGATGTGAAACCTGCGGCTCTCGAGGACCAGGGTGGGCCACCCCTGAACTAAAACAAGACTAAACACTCCACAATAATTCTTTCAAGCAACGTAAACACTATGCAACAAACTGAATGATTTAACTGTTAAAATGCACGGCAGGTCAGTTTCATTACAGTCTACAGAGAGGTGACGATGCTTACCTGTGACCTGCAGCTTGTCCATGCTGACCTCACACTTGAGATAGAGACGCCCCCTTCTCTCAGTGTGATCAGTTCCACACAGGCTGGGCACGTTCATGACACATTGCTTATGAACATTCATTTCGCAGGCTGGTGGGACACAAAGGGGAGATGAGGACATGAGGGAACAGGCCGCTTTGATCCAAACAAAGCGAAACTGAACAAAAACACTTTTAAAACACTGCTGTAAATTTCATGATGAAGATGCTAAACATTAAAACTGATTTGACCGTGTAAAGGTTGTGATTCTTCAGTTTTACACGTATTTAAATGATAAAACAGCAACGAAGCACCATCTTTAACGCTTAATGTTCCAATAAGCTGCTTAAACACTCCTTCCCATTCCCACACCGATCTCCTCTGATATATTTCAATCTCATTTCATGTTCGGCTCAACAGGATTGTTTTTCTGAGGCTGTGTGAGAGAGGAGATACCAAGGTTATGACCCAGATTCATCACTGCGGTGATTTGCATATATCTGTCAGCCAGCTGAGCCGGCTCGTCATGGATTGAGAATAGTTACCGCTGGTTACATCATCAAGTCACCAGGTCACCAGGTGAAAAACATGGCAAATTGCTACGTTACACCTCAGTCTGCATGGGGACAATTTATTCTATAGCTACTCTAATGCAGAGCTGTAACTCACGAGTGTGTGAAAACTCTGGATGCAGATCAATACACACCTGGCTTTATAATCATGATGAGCTTTAAACAGTAATCATGGTATGAGATGTTTTCATACGTGTTGTGAGGTTGCCTTTGATGCTCCCAAATTGGGTTATTATTATCATCATAATTATTATAATATTACCATCATTATAATCAGTATTAACATCTTTAAAAATAATTTATTTACATCTATCACTTTATTTTGATCATTTTTGACCTTGCTAAATAAATTAAATGAATTATTATAATTTATTAAAGCTGGTTGTGAAGCTAAAAGTGTTCTTCAGTGTTTCATTAAAATAAATCACTTTATAAGCTTCGGTTACATAAAATCTAATTTAATTATACTTGAATAATAATTTATCTGCATCTTGTAGAATATAGTCATTTGTTTTTCTTTGCTTTTATCTATAAATAAAAAAAAAATCCATAAATCTATAAATGATTGAAAAGTCATTCTGGTGTTTTTTCTAAGTATTTTTTTATTATAAACATACAGTCACTATTAATCTTTTTTGAGTTTTATACTTTGATTAAGCTACTATTCTTTCTCACGAACTTAACCGTGAACAGAGCGAGACAAGCATCACCACTTATGTCAACGCTCTTTGTAATAATTCAGAACGAAACAAGAAGAAAATGTTTGTTAGGAATATTTCTGGTTCTGGACAGAGTTCTGATCAGATCCTTTTGTCCTGCTGGAACGTGATCTTTCAGCAAGATTGTCCTCCCCTTACCTTCAATGCTGCATATCTATTTCTGTACACCCTGCAGCAATCATTTCACATAACTGGTTGTCGTATAACACATTATGTATCCAGAACCTCATTAAGGCAGTCACACTTTAATCCACTAACACAAGATTAAAGAGAGGAAAGATGAGAGAGGGACATTAATGAAGTGGATTTAAACAGATACCGAGTGCAAATGGAGCATGAGGGGCATTTACAGTGTAATTCTGTGTTATTTTAATAAAAAGTCACTTTTTAAGCGTATAAGCTAATAATGATGTACGTCTCTGTAGAGCCACTTAAACCCTGCTTCTCTAATTAATGCATAATTCAGCTCAACAACAAAAAGATTAACTTCCTGCTGTGGTTTTCTGCACATTGATTTCAAAGCAATTAGACTCACATTAATACAAATTTATACTTCCACTTACACCATGTTGTAGCTGTAGAACATCACTCATATGTTCACACTCTCCTAACCAGTAATATAAGAGAATATAGGTTTGTTTACTTACAGTCACACTTCATGCCCTGATGGATGAGGCCGTAGAGCAGAGAGCCACAGTGATCACAAAAGGTGGGGCTCCCATACGTGTGAATCTTAAACTTGTGCTTTGTTCTGGGATCCTAGAGAGGAAAAAGAGAAATAGACATATGAATAAAAAGGTGATAATTAAAATAGTCAGAAAAATACAAAATGGCTCCTTTTATGCTGCGTGTGCCTGATTTATCAAAGTATATTGATTTAAACCTAGAAAAGCCAAGAGCAATGATAGACTATTATATACAGAAACATTATGGATGGAAGTGCTAAAACATGGACGTATTTGTCATTTTTCTTTCTTTTTGTGTTAAAATGTATGTTCATAAATAATAAAAAGCATTGATTTCTGCTTCGAATGTATTTATCCAGAAGGTCTGCTTGTACGTGGTCTGCAAACACACTGAAATGATGAGTTACCGCCTGGTGCAGCTTGATGAAGCTGCTGATCAAACCTGTAACAAACTGCTATTAAATGACCAATTCAGGTTTTATTATATGAGTAAGTGAGAACAAACATATTTTTAACAGAGGGTCTATATTCAAGATGAACATTTATCGATTATACCAATCATTTATAAAACCATGTCATTGAACATCCTGCATAGAGAAGATCACTGCAAACATTAAAAACTTGTCACAATGAAGAATATAAAGGTTAAAAATGATTAATCTCAGTTATTACCATCATCTGTGATAATCCTGAGTTTAATTTGAGCATGTCAGAGATTTACAAACCCACTGTTTTCCTTTCCTTTATGCACGTGTGCACGACATCACTAAAGCCACCAAAGCAATTCATTCATTATTTGCCTTCTATTTACACCGATCATTGCTCCAGGCTCTACATAAATATTTTATTAGTTAAAGTGTGAAAAACCTTGGAGTTTATTAAAGAACGTGCATAAAAGGCTGCGTAGTAAATGGCTTCTTTGTTGCAACAATCTGAATCACATCACTGTATTAATATACACTGTTCACTGGTGGTTGTTTTACTGGGACACTTTGTCACAGGAAAAAGGTTTTTTTAATTTCTTTATCTGTTTTTATTTCAAGGCCACGAAGGAGTAAATCCTGAAAATAGTAAAGCTGGAAGTTGTTTATATATATATATATATATATATATATATATATATATATATATAAATTATTTCTTTATCTGGTGCTATGTCATTTGCAATTTTCAAGTAGAAGCAGCATGTACCATTTTATCAGACTCTTCATCACCCGTTCGGCCAGCATGTATTGTAAATGCAGATCATTTGGTACCCAAATAAGGCTGTATTTACAATACTGTGGAATATTTAAATGCAGACAAACAGAAAAAGATGCAGGAAGATAAAGCGGATTCGCCAGAGAGAAAATATTCAACTCAGATGGCAGATATAAATTCATTTAAGCTCAACATGTTTAAATGTCTAAACTCAGCATGTTTACAGTTTAATGAAGATGGTTTAAACATTAAATAAGCAGAAGTGTGTGCAAACTCTGCCCTGAGTAAATATCTGTGTTCAGTAAAGCAAGAGTGTTTTCTTTAAATGCTCTTTTGAACAAACAGCTACCTCCTTCTGAACAGCAAATGAGAAGAGCTCACTGCAAAGCATACAGCAAGCTTTGCATTTGCTAAACATATTGTGACAATTACAACTAAATGTAGGCACATGATACAGAAAACTATTTAAAATGTCACTGATGGTTGCAAACATTGTTCATTACACATTCTGAAACTGCAGCCAATGAAACACCTGCTGCGAAACAGACTCTGCGGCTACGTTGACACTGCACGTGTTCAGTTTTTTCAGATCGGATCTTTTTTAGTTACAACCCTGTTGTGATCTGCATTTACAGAATATGAATAACTAATGATGATCAATAAATAAATGGTGGCTGCTAAAGTGTATCGGATTCCATGCAACTCTGCCTGTTCACATGTCATGTTCACAATTGATTTAAAGTTGTTTTTAAAGCCCTTAAAGGTCTTGCCCCCTCATATATTAATGATTTATTGTCCCCTTATGTTCCTCCTCCTCAGACTTAACCCTTTTGACAGTCCCCCCTCCTGACTTTACTCCAGAGGAGATCGGGCTTTTGCTGTCGCAGCTCCTAAACGTTGGAACTCTTTGCCCGAGGAGCTTAGGTTATCAAATAACTCACTCCTCATCGGTTTGGTTGTGTTTAAACTCTGTAGCTGCTCCAGTTCGCTTGGCAAACAATGAGAATCCACAACTGACACTTCTGTGGAAAACAGAGAGACTAAGACGGTATCATAAGAAAGGTGCGGCTAATATTGACTTGGATAAGTCTTCCGTACTACACATCATAAGTCAACATAAATATCTCTGCTTAGCATGACCTAAAGCTGCCACTACTGTTTCGGTTTTGTACCTGCATATTTACCAATGAGATATAATGTAGTGAGACATAATAATTAGAACTACATTTTACAGTGCTGTAGTACAACAAGCGACACACACAAGCTTTCTCCCCATCAGTAATGTTGACAGAGGGGTTAAATGGGTGAGGGAACACAGGAAGATGTTTTTCTCTCCCATTTCATAAAAAAAAGGTGTCGTGGGGAGTTGTTGTAATTTTCTCTGAGACTTTTAACAGTAAATCCAACCAAAAGCGGTACTACATGTCACAGAATAAATACCTTTACTGTTGTTGGTACAAAGTAAAGACTGCAAATTATAAAATCTGTTGAGCATTGCTAGTTTTCATCATAAATATCGGAGAAGGTATTACACATGTAAACCAATTACAGTAGTATGTAGTAGTACTGTGGTAGTAATGTTAGTATTAGGGGTATACAGAGGATGTTAAATCAGAATCAGAATCAGGTTTATTGCCAAGTACTTGTCATTACCAGGAATTTGACTTGATTTGCCAGTGCCTACATAAATAACATAAATAAATATGAAACCTATGAAATATGAACACAGCAAATGCTGAACTAATAACATAAAACTGAAAAAATATTTAAAGAGGAAGAAGAAAAAAAAATGTATATACATAAGTTAAGTTCATTAAACCAGGTTTCTTTTACTTAAATAAAACTTAAGACTGTTATCCAAGTTTTGCCTTTACTTTTCACTCCATCTATTTGAAAGGCAAAGCAAACTTTTAAAAGTATTCTCTCTCCATTGAGAAGACTCGTCCCATAAAAGCTATATCCACTGTGAAAATACGCCTCCTATCTCTGTGTATATGAAAAACACTGTCATGTACTATGAACCAAATGCATACAATACTGTAAGATGATTGGGTTCAAGTGAGGCGATAAATGTGTGTAATATGTCTGAGTGGTCATTAAAAGCAGCACAGAGCATTTACACCTATATGATGCTTCACACAATCACAAAGAGAAATGCTGTCTCTTTCACCTTCCAGCTGTAAATCTGTGCACATGCCTGATCTGAGAAGAGGTGTTATGTTTAGCCGTAGCTATATTTGCTATATTTTTTGTGCTTTTTAATCTTATTGAACAGTAAGAAGTGCAATGTCACATTCTAACAAATATTTACCCTTTATTTTAAGGTTTTCTGGGTATATTGTTTGATTATTCTTTTATTTGGAAACAGTATGCTAATCTGTCTTGTATCTTTACTTGTACGAGGTGTCTCCAGACTCTTACCCAGGTCCATTTACTGCAGCCCTCCCTCCTCTTGATACTGATATGGATAAGTTACCGCATAACGTTATGCTAACCCAGTAAACAATAAACATTACCCACTCAGAGGGAGCTCTGCAACCAGCTAACTGCACAGCATGCATATTCATTTCATATCATTTGTTTTTCATAATTACATGAATTATGTAACGTATAACAGACAAGCAACACAATCACATGCACCATAAACTTTCTATGTATGAGCCTTACAGGCCAGCAGTGTATTAGCCGAGGACAGAGGGAAAAAAGTGAAGCGCTTCTGCTAGCAGCACTTACTCACATCTACCCACACACAGCTGATCCTAAAGGATTATCCTCTTGTCACACACCCCCCCCCCCCCTTGTTCCTTCCTCCAAGACATGAATGAGGGACGACAACTAGAAAACATTACTAAGTTGCAGAAGGCTTTTAATGTGGGAGTTATGGGTCAATGGTCCCCATGTAATGGAAAACACTGACAACAAAAAGACAACATGACAACAGGTCACCGATTCTTCACCAATGAGAGATGAATTACTCCCAGAAGAGGTGAAACAAGGCAATAGATCATTAGTCACCAGAGTCGGGCTCTACATGGATGAATCCACACAAAAAAGACTCAAAGTGGAAGTGAAAGTCATCCCAGTCATCCCAGTTAGAAACCATAACCAACTCAGTTGCATTCCCTTTGATGGCGACTATTAATAGTAAGGAATACCATTAATTTGTATTTATGGCTACATACAGGAGAGAGGGATGTTAAATAAATCAGTCCATAGGAGAAAATACTTAGTAAAAGAGCCAATATTAAGACAACTGACCACTAAGAAGAGGCTTCATTTGTGCAACAGAAGGCAAAATCTCTGCCAAATGAGCACTAGTGACTGAGCAGCCAGAAGTGTTAAACATGAGTGACAACTCTTTCATCTTGTGTGGTAACTCATGCATCTTTTCCGCTCCTTGTTATTAATATTACTGCATAATCTTTCAGAAAAGGAAAAATGCAACTATTGAAAATGTCTAAATTAAAAACAACTGAGAATTTGTGACGTAATTTCTCATTTGCATTAGCTAATGTTTGGTTAAAATAATAATATGATACTAATAAGAGTAATAAAGAAGAAGAACAAGAAAAGAAGAAAAACAAAGGTTTAAAAAAATATTTGAAACACAAATGTATGACTAAGTGTATCTACCTGTGTGTGACAAGTCTGACTGAAACAGGTGCTTTGGTATGAATTCCTGCTTATTCTCGCTCCACACACACCTTATAACCCTGTTCTGAGGTGTGTATCGCTCCACACACACCTTA
>JBAMHV010000004.1:16926547-16937761 GCA_037177535.1 Pseudomugil gertrudae | reverse complement strand
GGAGTACCTGGAGAGAACCCACGCTAACACGGGGAGAACATGCAAACTCCACACAGAAAGGATCCCAGTTGGAGCCCTGCTCACACCAAGAATCGAACCGGCAACCTTCTTGCTGTGAGGCCACAGTGCTAACCAACCACCGTGGAGCCCTATTTTATAAATCCTCTAAAGAAAATTATAACAGGATACATTCTTATGAAGAAACCATGAAGTTCCTGTTCCAAAGGAAGACTTCACCTGCATATTGAGGCCCTTCAGAGTCAGAAATCCCTCCAGAGGACCCTCCGTGACTTCATCGGGACCTCCGTCATTTTAAATGGTTTGGTCTGCTGAAGCAGCAGCATCACAGCGAGAAGCACAGAGAAAATAACTGAACAAACTGGCGAAGAACGCCGACTATGTTATAGGACAGGGGTGTCCAACTCCAGTTCTCCCAATCCTGCATGTGTTGGGAGTTTCCCTGCTGCAACACACCTGATGCACATCAGACTTATTCAGCAGCCTCAGCTTGAGTCAGCTGTGCTGCAGCAGGGACCCTCCTAACACTTGCAGGAGTTTGCCACCCCTGTTATAGACGCACAGTTTTGAGACCTGTGGAAGTGTTTGGCAGCAAGAGGATGATAGTAAAACTGAACAAGGTCTCCCGCCCTCTATATGAGTCTATTGGAGCGCTGGAAACCAGCATCAGTAGCAGGATTCTTGTGCATACTGTGTACATACTTTATAAAGCTTTCTGTAACATCAAATTTCCTCATTAATGACTTACCTTACACCTTATCTATAATTGTTGTTTTCACACTTTTTTTAAAACTTCCTAGAAATAAAGCCATACTTTTTTTTTTCAAGCCATTTTTTCTGTATTTGGGTTTTTGTTTTGTTAGCACAGCTTTTTATAAATTTCCTTTGCTTAAATCTTCTTCTTCCCTCATCCAGAGGAGATCCTGGAGCGATTGCGTGCCAAGAAGGAGGAGGAGCTGGAAGAGGTGAAAAGACGGGCGGCCGAGGAGGCCCAGAAAGCACGGATGGAGAAGGAGAAGAATGAGGAAGATGCACAGAAGGAAGATGAAGAGACCAAACTGTCCAATGAGGAGGGCCAAACACAAGATCAGATGAAGGAAGAGCAGGGGACAGCAGAAGACGTTATACAGGAAAAAAGGGACGGTGTCAGTACTGGAGGTAATTATATTTAATATTTAAATTAAATGTGTATACAAAGCTGTATATTCTAAGTTCCTCCACCTGCTTTTTGAGCCTTTATTTAAAAAACAAACTGACCACAGTGATGTCAGAGATCACATACTGATTATCTATGTCTTAATAAATACTCTCCACTGTGCACAAAAAGAAGCTTAAGGAAGTTGCTGACATGAAAGCTTTTTATAGAAGTTATTATTAATCTACCAATCCCAACTATCTCCTCTCTTCATTGTTTACAACTCATCTATTTATTGCAAACAATATTTACTATATTACTGCTATTGGTCTGTAGTTGATGAAGTTCCACCCACTGTCCAAGAAGGCGGTAGTATCTCAGAGGGACCCACACATCCAGAAACCTCTTCGCCAACACAAAGCTCCACTATGAGCTCTAGTGTGGTCCTGGCTTCCTCTGCAGAAGCTCGAGCAGAGGGATGCTCCAGGCTGGAGGTGTCTAACAACACTGAAGGTATACAGAGTAAAAGTGGCCTCATTTTCCTGAGAATCTGCTTTCCTGCCGCTCTGCAGCCACACTGGACTTCACCACATTCCCCCAGTGTTCCAGTCCCACTCTTAATCATTCAGCTTGCTTCTTTGCATGTGGCTTTTGTTGCATCTGCAGCTTTGTGTTCAGTTATTTATCAAACTTTGGCTTCAGAGGATGAAACCTGGCTGCCAGTCTGCTAATAAACGTTTCACTCTCTTCTGAAGAACAGCGAACATGCATCTCACATGGCATTGTCTACACAATTTAGATGACAAAACTGAGCTTCAAGCTACCAGGGATAGCAGGCATAGTTGGAAAAAACATTTTTTAGTTTCCTGCTTGTAATAGATTTAATTGGACTCTGATCTATAGAGCTATCTGTGTGAAGGCATAATATGCACACATTAAAACTTTGAGTTCACAGAGCTATAAAATTGTTCCTTTTGGTGTTTTTTTTTCTGCATGATTCTTGTGTGAGCTCTATCTTGGCTTAATTAACCACTTGCTGATGGCAAGGGGCAACATGGGTTATTTGGTGCATGCATTACACATAACCGACCAGCAGAGGGAGCCACAGACTTTACTTTTTTTTTAATGATGCAAGAAATGTTTTTTTTTTGTTTTTTTTTAGCCAACAAGATTTCAGTTGCATTCAGCTTTTCATTCATTTTCAGTGTCACTCACTTGTTTTCTTGTTTGGTTATTTGTTGAAGGAAGTTGTCCCTAACAGGAAGAACCACACAGAAGCATCGTTTATCTAACGATCAGTCATATTAACAGTTTCACCCCTTTTTTATGCATGATAGAAAAACCCTCGTCAGATTCTGTCCCTGCCTGTGGAGATGATGTTCCCAGCCTTTGCCAGCCCTGCGAGGAAAACAGTAACAGCAGCATAGGAGCTGGTGGTCCACCCAGTGGTCCTGAACCTCCAGACTTAGCTGACAGGTCCTCCCAATCATCCCTGGCAAGCCTTGATGATGCAGGTACTTCTGTTTGAACATTATAACCCTCTGAAGTAGAGCGGCATTGCATAAAGCAGACATTTATCAAACTCATTAACTAACGATTTACATTTTAAAGAAGCTCAATTGTTTTGTTTTTTTTTTTTTGTTGTTTTTTGCATTTGCAGGGGACAGCAAAGATTCAACCAATGACGACATGGCAGGCCTCAGCAGCAAGAAGTCTGCAGCAACCCGCATGGTGACCCGACTGAGGAACCCAGACAGCAAGCTGAGCCAAATGAAAAGTCAACAGGTTGCGGCTGCTGTTCATGAAGCAAACAGAGGCTTCAAAGAGGGCAAGGAGGTCAGGACCACAGATAACAATGCTTTTATTCCACCCATAATACAGATGTAATGGAGTGTTTGGGAGTGGTTTGCATGCATATGCATAATTTTGAACATGCTATTTTTCATAAATGTAAGTCAAGCAAGTTTTTAAACTAAAGTATATAACAGATTGTAATATCATATTTTGGCTTTTCCAGTCTGATCAAAGCTGTTGGTCCAGTTATATCTCTCTATCTTGTGAAATCCCAGCATAAATCACCTGATTACCTGCTTCCAGTAATTTCTTGTACATCTGTAGGTATTGGTGGTCAATGCGCAAGGCGACGTTACCCGTGTCAGCACACGCAGCAGCAAGGAAGTGGTGATGAAGGGCACCCTCTGCCAGTACTTCAAGCTGGGGCAGGAGGGCAAGTACCGCGTCTATCATAACCAGTACAGCGCGAATGCTTTGGCGCTCAACAAGCACCAGCACAGAGAGGCAAGTAGCTCAATCACTCGTTCCCATTAACCGTCACCAGTAATCTGCCATGAAAACCCACTGAAACACCAAGATTTAACCTTAGATTCATTTCCTGTCCGTTTACTTTCTCCTCATTACTGCCAGCACATTGGTTTGATTATATGTTGTTCCCCCTTTTTTAAATGTCTGTTGATGTTTTTGCTTTATGGAGAATAGACTTCAGGTTAACGTGAGCAGTTATAACACTTGATTTTCAGATGCTTGAGTTCCGTTCCTGAGTGAAATCCATGAATTTGTTTCTCATTAGGACCATGACAAAAGGCGGCATCTCTCCCACAAGTTCTGTATGACACCAGCAGGAGAGTTCAAGTGGAATGGGTCCATTCATGGCTCAAAGGTTCTGACCATCTCCACGCTGAGGCTAACCATCATCCAGCTTGAAAACAATGTTCCTACACCGTTCATGCATCCCAACTGGTCCTCGCACAGGTAACGTGTTTTACACCTCTGGGATGATTTTTTAACCTGAGTCTGAGTTTTAGTTGATGACTTGTAGTTAAGATTTAACACTCTTTAGTTATTCTTTCATCTTTTATGTAGAAATAAAAGCAAACGCATCACCGTAGCACCTTTGCTAAGTCAGGTCAGGTCATGTGCAAACTGAGAAAATAAAGGAAAACGAGTGGAAAAAAAAGTGGAAACATGCAAAATATTAGTTTTTGTTGTTTTGCAGGACAAACTGGATCAAAGCTGTTCAGATGTGCAGCAAGGCGAGAGAGTTTGCACTGGCTCTGGCCATCCTGGAGTGTGCTATCAAACCTGTGGCCATGCTGCCTGTCTGGAAAGACTCACTGGGACATACCAGGTAAATGTGTTTGCATTTCATCTGCATACCTGTGCTTATATATATGATTTCCCAAACGGGTTTTAAATGTTAGACATGCATTGAGTGCCTCTATTCAACGCTTTTACTGGGATGTGCCCCAGTCATAAGCAGATCAGATCAAAAGGCCCACCCTAGCTGTGTGGAATAATATTTAGACTGCAGGTCCACAACCAGCACCACCCACTTCTGCCTCCACCACTGCTTCAGCACCAGAAAGCTCCTTTAAAGAGCTTATTGTCCAGGATCTCACAAGGTCGGGAGCAGAATGTGTGCGTGTCTGTTCTGTCAGCATCAAAGCGAGTGAAGGTGAAACCGGTTTCAGGAGCTTGTTTGACAAGTCTGTGTTTTTGTTTCATGCAGCTCTACAGAGCAGAAAAATAATTTTCTCTTAATAAATCATTCTTCTCAATGAAGATTAAAAAAAACGTACTAGAGAAAAAGTAATAATAGATTAAATTAGCTCAATTATAATTTAGTTAAATAAAACATTGTTTTTTTTATATAATTGAGTAAAAAATCATTTAAAAAACAAAGAACGGTCCTAAATAAATATAAATAAATATATAAAATAAATTAAAAAATAAAAGTCTGAGAGTTACAGAAAACTATGCAGTGATTTCCTCCCAGGATTGATCAACAACATATTAGTGCATGAGTGATATGTAACACATTTTATTATATTTGTTTGCTCATTTTTTCAAATATTTCCATTGACCATAAATTAAAAATGGTTTTAAAAAAAAAACAGCAATAATTTTTTTATTTATTGTTATTTAGTCAATTTCATCTTATTTGAGTGACAGCTGTTTTTGCCTTATTTAATGGGAGGGGATGGATACATTTAGGATGAAGGCAGCTTTTTATCATCATAGTTCACATTCACACTTGGATAACACCGTGAGACTTTGGTCCAGTCAGAGCGGATTCTAAAAAATAATTCACTTTTCTTTTTTTGCTCTTAACTCAAGCAGAGGAAAAAAACGTGGACAATCCCACATAGTTAAAACAACCGCTAGCTACAGGGGTTTACTCCTGTAAAAACACAGTTTAACAGGTAACAATAACATAAATTTATCATCATGCAGGCAGATGATTATTTCCTTCCTTTCTTGTGTATTGAGTGTTTTACTGATAAGATGCTGGGGACGCCTTTAGTGTAAAGCCCTGCGAGAATATTTCCAAACTGTCCGTATTGTGAGGAAAGTTCTTCCATCGTGCGCTCAGTGCAGCCTGTGAGATGCTTTTCCTTTGCTGGTTCTGCTCTGCAGCTCCAGAGAACACAGCTGAACCCAGAGATAGTGGATTACATCTGCTTTATGGATGAATAAACACCTCTGAGTGGCAAAATAACAGACTTATAGGAGGTAGTGTGTGATATCACACACACAAAAACCCTTAAGATCAAGTTCTGCTTAAAATAAACCTTTAAATATATTTACAGTGTTGTTTATCTTTTTTATTGTAAATGGAAACTAAACAAAATGATTAGTGTTCATACTAACAGTGTAAAGCCGATCAAACGTGAGAGTCTTAGGAAATGGTCCAGAAAAAGAGTTTATTAGTTACTGCAAGCTTTACTAAAAAGAAACATTAAAATATCTCTTCAGATTAAACCGCATGACGTCTATGGAGCGCGAGGAGAAAGAGAAGGTGAAGAAGAGGGAAAAGAAGCTGGAGGATGAGGAGACGATGCAACAGGCAACCTGGGTCAAGTACACTTTTCCCATTAAGCACCAGGTAGGTCTCATAACTCCTCACAAGCCGTTTCAAGTTTCAGACACTGTAACGGATCGTCCCCGTTTCCTCTGCCAGCCCAAATAAACCACTAAGTGTTGGAAGATACTCATTTCCTGTTGGTGCTGTTTGTAAAATGAGAGCAAAATATAATATCAGTGAAGAAAGTGGCTGTAATACCACCACCCAACCATGCTGTTTAAGCTGATTACAGAATGATTTACACCACGTTTTAATGTATTTAACAATCTTGATCTTTGTGTTCTTGCGTAAAGGTGTGGAAGCAGAAAGGAGAGGAGTACCGTGTTACAGGCTATGGCGGCTGGAGTTGGATCAGTAAGACCTACGTGCCACGATTCGTCCCCAAGCTTCCCGGCAACACCAACGCCAACTATCGCAAAGAACTGGAAGGTGTGGTTGTTTCAATGAATTCAAACTAAATTATCTTTGAGTTCATGATTATATCTTTTACATTTATGACAGAGAAAAAGTTCCACTCATGCATCGGTCAGTTGGGCAATGAAGAAAACCCTCATTCTGAGAAGATGTTAACATACGGGGTTAACGTACGGTTTCACAGGCGTCACCTCAGATCTATGAACATAAACATGAGTGGTATCCACAGAAATGTTATGAAAACCATTTCTATATAATATTATAATAAATTATAAGATCAGGTAAATAAAGTTTAGGATTTCTGGATTTCTGTGTGACTCCACACACACACACACACACACATCAGGCGATGAGCAGGATTCACCAAAAATACTTAACATATAATAAACATAGCCATAAAATATGATTTCCATCCATCAGGATAAAACCACATTTAGTTTGAGAACAAACTAAAAAGTTACATGCGTTTAATGAGACGGCAACACGTTCCGGTTGTTTCTCTTAACATACAGAAAACGTCTCTGCGTTGTTTTGTCTGCTGTCCTGTTTGTTTGCATCAGACTCGCAGCTCACAGGAGGAATTTACCTGCAAGCCAGAACTTTTAGTAAAAAACAAAACCCGCTATTTAAAAAAAATATTAATTTAAATATGTTACCATGTTAATCTGTCCATCTCTAATAATACAGAATTAATGGGGATATTAAATGACTCAAGTTTACAGTATAAACATGTTTTTTTTAACTGTTATCTTTTTTAAGATGCTAAACTTGGGAAAAAATGCACCCTGCTGGACTTGAGCCGGCGCCCCAGTGTGGCTGCATCACAAGCTCGGGATGGAGTTGATGGTGTCCGGAGCAGCGAAGCGACCGATCCAAAGTCGACTCAGCCGCTTGCTGAACACGTGAAGACGTATGAAACGTCCGAGATGGAAAAGAAGGAAGAGTCGGATAGAAAAGAGATGAAGGAAGAGGAATCGCCTGCAGACGTGACTCCTACAAAGATGGAAGTGGATTCAACAGACTTGCTGTCAGAAGAAGAGCAAAGTATAACTTATTATTATTATCTTATTTTTTATTATAACTTTTTATTTTGATTTAAAAAAATGAAGTTCTATATGTTAGAGATTTATTTTCACTGTTTCCAGACTCTCATGTTGGGAATAAATATGTTCCTGTATTAATGTGATTTAAAGTCTAAATTTATTTTCCCTGCAGGGTCCGTCGGTCATTTGGATGATGCTTCCATGAAAGTGGAGACTACTGAGCGACCTTTCAACTACGATGTTGTAGACATCAGCAAGGGCTTCCTCACCCGGATTGCCTACAAGAAGAAAGTGAAGATGTCCAAGCTGGACAGCCTGCTGGAGCGCAGAGTGAAGCAGCACACGATAGAGGAGAGACACCAGCAGCATGTTCCTAAGCTTCTGGAACCGACTCCGGTTCCCGCTCTGAGCACCCCAGTCCGGCCGCGGACGCCGCTCAAGCCCCACACCCTGACACAGACGGGACTCGAACTGAGCGACGCTGTGAAAGTGGAGGAGACGCAACCTCCTCCGGGAGAAGCTGGAGGACAGGAAGGAGACGGACAAGCTGAACTCTCTAACCCTCCTTCTCTTGTTTCAGATTCACCACTCAAAGACAGTGTTAATACAGGTACAGGTGAATGTTCAGATTCACCACATCAAAGCACCTCCACGCCCAAAGAACTGGAGGGAAAGTTAGTGGAAAGGACTATGGGGCCAAAAGAAACCAGTTCAGACAGTGTCAAACTGTCTGATATGCAAGAGACGGCAGCTGGTGGGATTCAGAGCTCATTAGAGCAACAATCAGCCTGTGTTGCATCAGATGTAACCAAGGCTGAATGTGTTGAAAACACAGGGTCTGACTCTTTAAGGACACTTCCGAATGTTCCTGACCAAAAAAACACATCTCGTAAAGCTGCTGGGCAAAGCCCGGAAACTCTCGGCTCGGTGCTTTCAGGCATGGAGGAAAATGGCTTGGAGCTGGAGTACAACCCAGAACATTCACAAGAGCCTCACCGAACAGTCGGTGATGAGCCTTCCAAGCCAGTTCCTCCTTTGCCTCAGGTAAATGGTAACGATGGAAGTGAGAGCATAGTGTGTAACTCTTTAATGAGCTCTAATAATGGTGTGCTTACCGGCAGACCCCAGCCAAAGGTGAACAACATCGGTAAGGGTGGGGAACAAAGGCTGGTTGTGTCTCTGAATGATGGCACTCAGCAGAAACCTTTAGTCAACGGAGATTTAGCATCTGTGAACGATTCTGTAGAGAATAAAGACAAAGAACCAAGGCTAGGCTCTGACTGTGAGGGTGGAATAACTGTGTCTGACAAGGATTATAAACCACCTCTGAAGATCACGAAGCTTGAAAACAGCATAGACGCACTTGGAGCCAATACTGGGAGCGTTGTGCAGAACAACAGCACTTCAGCTTTTCATTGTGTGGAGAGCAAACACAGCCCTGGAGTCAAGATCATAAGAATGGCCCCCTCTCCCATTCCCTCTGTAGAGGAGTCCAGTCTTAGTGATGACTTTACCGAGGAGAGTAGTAACAGCACGTCAACAGAGCCATTCAAGACCATCATGACCCAGGTAACCACCACCTCCACCTCCACCACAACGGTAGTTTCTACACAAACGAGAATAGCCAAAGTGCCATTGAAGTCATCTGGAGAAGCGACGATGCCCGTGACGACCAGCAGCGTTGTGTCGACCCTTTCTACCATGACCAAAACAACAGTGACCAAAATCAGTGCCTGTGGGCTCGATGGTCAATCAGAGGACAGCCAGGGGGAAAGTGTGATGCAAGAAGACAAAGCAATGTCCCACGTCACCACGATACACGAAGACGCGTCTGTGACAAAGGGTCGCGTTCGCCTTCTCAAGTTCTCCCGCACCAAGAAGACACGCTCCGACACAGCTCTTCCTTCCTACTGCAAGTTCGTCACCAAGAGCAGCCGGAGAAGCATCTTCGTGCTGCCACATGATGAGTTGAAGGTGTTGGCGAGGCGAGGCGGATTCCGCGAGGTGTTGGTTTTCAGCTATAACGCCAAACCGGCGTTGGACATCTGGCCATATCCGTCTCCCAGACCCACATTTGGCATCACTTGGAGGTAAATTTTGTTTAATCTTTCTCGTGTACTTTTTAATCCTGGTCTTAGGAGCAGTGGCGGTCCTCGTAGTGGACAAAGCCAGTCCAAATGCAAAGACATGGAGAACGTGGAGAACATGAAATGAGACAAGGGAGTCCTTTGTACTGTGGGACAGACACATAACAGTGGATGTACTTTTATTAGGTTTTAAGGCTAGTTAGGCATGATTTGTTGTAATTCCTATTCAGTTATCTTAGTTTCGTTTTAGGGAGGTATTAACTGGAACTGGTGTTTTATGACTACCCCAGGAAAAAACTATGTGAAGGTCTTATCTCTAGATACAGTACATTACTGTATAATATCCGGAAATATGAGCTTTATTTCACTTTAACTGCGTTGAATTTGGACATTATGAGGTCAGTGGCTCTATAAAGACAAACCACATAATCTATTGCCACTGAACACGTCAATAACGTCAAAACGCTCCCTGTTTTATTTACAGTTCTACTGTAAATGCCACCGCAGCATCACATGACCTTAATCCAGAAAATGGTTACTTGGAAAATGTTTACTGAGATTGAACTGCCTCTGTCACAACCACAGGAATGACCTCTGTCCCTGCTGGGTTTGTGTCTGACACACTGCTTTAGATCAACGTTGCTTAAACAGGACAGGCAAATGTAGGATTAGTGTTTTCCACCTTTAAATCTTCTCTTGGTTTTGTCACAGCACCATATCCTGTTAATTTACTCCTCATTATGTCGTCTTCCTCCCTATCGGCCATTGTGGCTTTGGCCGGGGTGATTCTGTAGCTCCCAGTTTGGTGTGACACTGGGACCTCTGGTTATTTTCACTAAACCTCAGAGTTCCGCAGCAGACGTGAATCATTCGATGGTCTGAGAGGTGTCATGATGTTCGCTTTGTGTACCGACCAAACCCGGCAACCCACGCATATTTTTCCGCCCGTGGTTGCACATGGGAAACGGAATATTTACCCGACCCCGTACACACTCGCAGCCTCATGATGAGGATTTTTGTAGATGTTTGAGATGTTTTAAGCAACCATGAGTGAAGTGCCAAATTCAGTGTCCTCTCGCCTGTGAAAGTGCTAGCAAAAAGTTCCTCATTGATGGATGACATCCTGTCCATGTAAATTAGAAAGGGCTAAGTGAAATATGTGAGATTACACTCTGAACTGTTTGATGTGTGTTTTTAGCATCCGATAAAATCTTTTTTCACTTACAGATTAATGCAAACGCTTGTTAAAGACACATAGAAGCTTTTTTTTTTGGTTTCTTGAATAAGCTGCAGCACTTCCAGCAAACCCAGTCAGTTTCAACTCGGCCGCTTTAACTTCCAGGATCATGCAGCAATATGTTTTCTTTGACCCACATTAACTGAGTCAGTCAGTAGTATCTACTGATGCACAGCTAAATGCACATAATGGATATTCTTAAAGGGGACATATGCAAAATTAATTTTTTTAGCCCTTAAATTCATGTTTTTGTGCACTTCTAAGTGTTTAGGAATGCAGAAAAGGTCAATTTATTCCCTTCTAATGCTTCACATATATCTTTATATTCTTTGTGCTCATATTTTTCAGTCTGTTTAATTTTCTCTATTATGTTTTTTTTATCTATTACATCACAGTAT
>JBAMHV010000004.1:16914175-16925794 GCA_037177535.1 Pseudomugil gertrudae | reverse complement strand
GAGACACACCTCAGAACAGGGTTATAAGGTGTGTGTGGAGCGAGAATAAGCAGGAATTCAGACCAAAGCATTGTGGTGCTGCTTTATACAGACAATAAATTCATGATTTACATGTTAAAAGGATTTAAAAGCAGGAAATATCTCCTTTAAGAGTACTGAAATGCATTTGGCATTTATTTCTGATTAATTCTTGCTTTGGATATTACATCTAGGTACCGGCTGCAGACTGTGAAGTCTCTGGCAGGAGTAAGCCTGATGCTGAGGCTCTTGTGGGCCTGTCTGAGATGGGACGACATGGCAGTCAAACCCTCGGCAGCTGTTGGCACCACCCGGACAGGTACGCTCTCTCCCCTTCACACCATCGCCCGTGTATGTTTTTATTTCTTGCTTGTACATATTTGGACTCTTTCTTGGCAGAATGAAATGAAGTAATTCCTGCTGATGTTGCTGGTCTTATGTTGGAGTGCATTCCTCCATATATGCTTTTTTTTTTGTTGGATTTTCTTCTCACCACCATACCAACACAGCCCTATCCCCACTCATTGCCACAGAGACGTCAGATACTGAAATCACCACAACCGAGATCATTAAGCGGCGTGATGTGGGACCCTATGGCATTCGCTCAGAGTACTGCATCCGCAAAATCATATGTCCCCTGGGGGTGCCCGAGACTCCCAAAGGTAAAAACACTTGTTTTTAACTTAAAGATCTGATCCAGGAAGGTTTGTGAATCTGCCTTCTGGGGATAATTACAGATGTTGTTTTCCCATGTCAAAGTCAGCTAATGCCTCAGCCTGTTTTAACTGTATTTAATAAAACACACAAAGCACTTTATTGCTTTTTTCACTTTTTATCATCCCAAATCAAAACATATCAACATCATTATTACATATCAGTCTGTCTCTTGTATATCCCAGAAACACACACCCCTCAGAGGAAAGGTCTGCGCTCTAGTGCCTTGCGCCCCAAGAAGCCTGAGCCTGCCAAACAAACGGGCCCTGTTGTGATCGAGACCTGGGTGGCTGAAGAGGAGCTCGACCTCTGGGAGATCCGAGCCTTCTCAGAAAGGTCAGAGGGTCTCAGGAGATGCACAATAAGCTGCCTGTCAGAACAATTTTGTATACATATGTATGTATATATATACATATATACTGCATATATATATATATATATATGTATACATATATATGTGTATGTGCGTGCGTGTATATGTATGTGTGTGTGTGCGTGTGTATGTATACATGTCTAAAACTATGTCTGTGTATCTTACAGGGTGGAGAAAGAGAAAGCTCAGGCTGCAGAACAGGCAAAAGTGAGTGTGGTTTACTTCTGCTGGTAGTTGTTTTCATTTGTTTTCATGAAAAATAAAATAAATTGGGTTCAGATATAAACGTACATTAGTGTCTTAGACTAAGGACTAAAACAGAGAAGTACCACTTCTCTGTTTAAATGGTGTCAAAATAAACAAATATAGGATGTGGGGACACTGAAAAACACAATATTTTGTACAACATATTTAGATTTAAGTTGTTTGAAATGGCAAAATCATGCCTTTTTTTTTGCCCGTCACTCTGCCACGTCTCCAAACAAAGCGTTTACTCCGGGGAAGATACTTTTTACACTGCTGTACATCTGTGCTAAGCACAATTTTCACCATTTCAGAAACGTCTGGAACAGAAACCCGGATCAGTCCCAGCTACTCCGTGCGGCACTCCTGCAACACCTGCGCCCACGCCCAAAGTCATCGTGGGTTCGATCTCAGGCCAGGGCACCCCCACCGCCAAGGTGGTGCTGTCCACCAAGATGGGTTCTCCTGTCACCTTCCAGCAGAACAAAAACTTCCAGCAGTCATTTGCAACCTGGGTTAAGCAAGGCCAAAGCACACAAGGTATGTCGACACTCAGAGACTCAATCTCTGATGGTTTTTTTTTTCTTTGCGTTTGAAGATATAGTATCCATTTTATTTTATTTACAGTACTAAAAGTATTTTTACTGCCTTATTTTATTTGCTTGCGTTCTTTATTAGGTGCGGGTGCCGAGACTACTGTGTCCACATCTGGTGGGCACACCTTGCACATTACAGGAACCTCAGTCAGTGGAAAGGTGGTGACCACCAAGCTTCCTCTACCCGCAAACAGCAAGATAGTCACAGTCAACGTGCCAACTACACAAGCAGGTACGGCTGGTTTTATTAAGTCACACCTCAAAGGTGCTGCCAGTGGCATTTCTTCCTCGCCGCCAGCATTTCTGGATGCATGCACGTTTGTTTTTGTTGCTTTGCCTCAGACGTAGACCGGAGGCTTTTAGGATGTGTCAGAGAAGTCGCATTAGATTCGGCTCATTAGCCGCTTGCCATTGTAAGCAGTTTAGTGCCAACCACACACACACACACACACACACACAGGGCTTATGCAGGACTGAGTAAGTCTTGTTGCTACAAGCCACCACAGGTCCAAATATTTTCAACAGCACATATTGGACATTTTCTTTTATAAATCTCACAGCTCGGGGATACCATCGTCTCACATTAAAGACGGGTTTATTTAAAGAAATCTCACACAAAGCTTTTCATGAAACCACATTTTTCTTAATATATTTGTAGCTGCGTGAACTTGAGCTTAACTCGGCTTGATGTCGATTCATTGTGTTTATCACCCACCGCTGACTCGCTCTGTGCTTCATTTGAAGCTTTAACAAGCTATTGCAAGTCACCCGTTGGTTAATTTATGCAGTAGTTTTAACATTAAAACATTCTGCGTCTCATTAATTAAAGCAAAATGAGATACTTTACATAATATGTAATCAGCTCGTGGTTTGTTTCAGACTAAATAAAGTGAACATGTAACTTTGTTAATGTATCGGACAACGATTGTGGCTTTTTCTTTTACCTTTATTCCACCACCCCGCGACTACTTTACTAATGTCTATGTAGGGACGAGCAGATATATGATGTATGAGATAATTAGAAATAAAATATGTCACAACTAGAACAAGTAATGGCAAAAGATGTCCCTTTAGACAACTGAGTAGAGATAATAAACAATGTTATTATTATAGATGTATGAGTTTTTACCTGCTTTGCAACTTAAATACAACTGGATTGGACAAAAGCAACAATAATGAACGTTTTCATGCAAATGTGTTGCATAAGCAGCTGATTTTATGCTGATTTGTGCTAAAAAAGCGATCTGGTTTGCATCAAAGCCAGTACTGGAAGTGTGCCAGCATCGTGACTCGTGTGCCCAGTATGGTGTGGAACATGTGTCCTGTTGGTAATTTCTTATTTTGTTGGGTATTTTTGTCTTTTTGGGTCATACCACGTCCAAACTGCAGACAAAGAACTCCCTAAACTTGAGTGCTTACATATAAATGCTGAGACAGCGTTTGTCTTCCACTCATCAGATCATTTGAACTAATATGCCTCATTAAAGCTGCTGGATTATTACAGCTCTATATTCAGCACATGGCATTTGTTGCTTACATAAAAATGTGCCATTTTAGAAAATGCAAAGAATACAGATAGAAAATTCTGAGTTAAATTCCCAAGTCTGCTGCAAAAATAGGAATAAAGTAACAGTGGAACTTCTAAAATGGATTAAAATGAAGATTTTCAACGAGGATACAAAGAAAGTGATTGTTCTTTCTTTTGAAGTCATCATGAAGGAGAATTTGAGTTCAGGTGAAGTGTAACCTTTTAATGGGAAGGTGTGTTTATCCAGCATGACTGCTGGGTGCCCTGTTTGTTTTGGAATGGCTTCAGGAAGTTAGGCAGGAAAACAAGTTTTCCCCCAGGTCTGCTTCCGAGACAGGTAGCCCTCTATAGCACGGCTCCATTTTACCTCATTCCTCCCTCCATTTTTTTTAATCTCTCCACTCACCAGAGTCCAGACTCGTCGACCTCTTCAAACAGCCAGTCCATAGAAAAGTGTGTTTGATGTGTGTGTGACCAGAGCAGCGACTCCCCCAGTCTCATGGCCAGGCTTAAAATCTCTATTTGAAGAGGGAAACCCTTGATGTATAGGTTTACCTGCTTGGTTATGGTTGTAGAACCGCAGAACGAAGGCAGGAAAAGAGCCACACTCACGGTTTCCACTTCGTCCATCAGTTTCACGTGAGCCCATATGAAATACCTTCTTTGTCAGATTAAAGTTAAGGAGTTAGGATTTAGGTCATGTATAATTTATGAGGGTATGTTGTGGAAAACCCAACGCAGCTTTCAGTGTGACTGAAGATTTTGTTTACCTGCTCAGCTAATATTTATGATGCTGCCATCAAAAGCTGACTCTGGAATGAAGAGATGCCAGCAAAGATGGATTTAGCATTGCTAAGTGTGATTTAATTCATCTTCCAGTGTGTGTTTATCGTGTTTGTTGTTGCCCATAACATGCTTTTAACAGATAAATATATAAAAAGCAACGCTACATCATTTAAACTGGGCGTTTTTACGCTTTCTTCCTGGTTTTGCTTCAAGTCTTTTGTTGCCTCCCGACTGGCTCACTCGAGTGTTTTTCTTGTCTCTTCTTCGCAGGTGTAGTTCAGCAGAAAGTGTTGGGTATCATCCCATCCAGTACAGCAGGCAGTGGCCAAACCTACACCACATTCCAGCCCCGCACTACCACGCTCAACATCAAACCCAGTACCCCAGGCTCGCAACAGCAGGTACATGTACGGGGTCTTCCACCGCTCACTTTCAGCTTCCTGGATTGCTATTCTTAGTTTTACTTCCTTTTTGTTCTGTGTGTCTGTTTTGTATGTCTGTAGTTATCTATTTTAATCTTTACTGAGCTCCTCATATGCTTCTGCTGGATCTAAGCCTTGATCTTTGACCCTAAATCTTTGAAATATCTCCCAGGTTCTGGCAGGTGGTGGTCAGATACGTCCAGGTATGGCGATGATCCGAACCCCGATCCAGCAGGCAGGAGCGATGGGAAAGACGATACTACGTACACCTCTCGTGGTCCAGCAAGGTAACAGACTTGTCTCGTCTCCCATTTCCAACTCTCAGCCTGAGTGAGCGAAGCCGTTTTTTAAGCTGTCACATTTTTCTCCTGCAGGTCAGGGTGGACAGCAACTGGTGACGCAGATCATCCGCGGTCAGGCTGTTTCTACTGCAATATCCACTGCCAGTCCGGTCAGCACAGCAACTGGTCAGGGCATGGCCAGCCCGAACACACAGACAGCAGGCCAAACGCCACCCGGCACCCCACGGGCACAAGGCCAAGGTCAAGTTAAACTCACCATGGCCCAGCTCACACAACTCACACAGGTTTGTGAGGAGAAATGTGGGCCGTCCTGTGACGCCCAGTCAGAAATAAACCATCTTCTCCCGTTTAAAACGTCTTTCTGTCATCAGTAAATGTCTCTGTGCAGGTTAGAGCGCATCTGCTTGTCAGTTGAGATGAGTTTTATTTGCATTTTTGTCATTTAAAGTTGGTGTCAAATGGAGTAAAAACAATCTTAAAATGTATTATGTACTTTGAGCCTCATAACTAGTGGATGTAAACTTTTATTAGGCTTCATAGTAGATTTGAGTAACAACTATAAATGATATGAATCTACACAGCAAAAGTTTGTCTATGTTTTTCTAATACACTTTATTAATACCGTAAAATGACGCTAATACTGTTTTTGTTTAGAAGCAGAGGAGAAAATGTGCCACTCCTGCCCAAGATTTTTATTTTTTAATGATTCACAAGTTTTCCCCTTTTGTCTCCACTTCCCACAGAAGCAGCAAGCTGGAACCAGTAGTGTGGACCGCCAGACTGGTTCTGGTGGGGCCCAGCAAGCGCTGACGGTAATGGTTCAGGGCCAGGGTCAGACGACAGGTCAGCTGCAGGTCATACCTCATGGCGTCACCGTCATTCCAGGCCCAGGTCAGCAACTCATGCAGGCGACGCTGCCCAACGGCCAGGTGCAGCGCTTCCTCTTCACCCCTGTGGCTTCGGCTGCCACGCCCACATCAAGCACAGGTGTGAAACGTCTCATCTTAGTTTGCTTCATACGAAAGCATCGTCATTCGTGTCACAAAGGTGAGATTTTTGGTCTTTAACATGACTTTTTACTTGCTTTTCAAGGCACCACAGTTCCCAGCCAGCCCAACTCCACCTCAAACAAAACCCCAGCACAGCCTGCACAACAGGCTGCTGCCCCGATCCAGGCAGGGGCGACCCCACAGGCCACCACCAGCACGCCTTTATCCGCCACCCCTCAGGGTCAGCTACCCCCACAGACCCAGCCCCATATGCCCATCCAGTCTCCCACCTCGTTGCAGGTTAAAACTCAGGTGGGGACCACGCAGCTGCAGCTGCAGCAGACGCCCCAGCTCATCAATATGTCTGGACTGCAGCAGCAGGTGCAGGTATGAAAAAAGTTCTCACATAGCCATCACCTCGGCCACGTTGAGTATATCAGCAGGTTTTGCTGTTGTCGTGGTAAATCTTTGAATGGATTGTGTCATGCCAGGTGCTGGCCCAGCTGCAGGCCCAGCAGGGTGGAGGCTCGTTGCCGCAGCACATCAAACTGCAGCTTCCCATCCAGATACAACAGAGTGGGACCACCTCAGCGCAGGGTGGACAGGTATCAGACCCATTTACGCTCCCTTGGATACGTTACCCTCCTCATTTCACGTTGCCATAGTTGTGTCAGTTCATTCCCCAGTGGGCAGTGTTAAGTTCAGAGTTCAAGGTCCTTCATGAGTATCACCTGAATTCATTTTCACCAATCCGACTCGGTTTGAAGCACAAGCTGATGATGAAAATCTTTGTCCAGATTGGAAACGTAGTCACCATCCAGGCAGCTTCTGTGCAGGAGCAGCTGCAGAGGATCCAGCAGCTCAGAGAGCAGCAACAGAAGAAGAAGAAACAGGCTGCAGAAGCAAAGCGAGAGCTCGCTCTCAGTGCCGCCAACCAGAGCGACATCATTCAGAAACAGGTGTGTGTCGGCATCTCGGCCCACTTGCTGTCTCCGTGCCATCCGTACATAAACATTCACCGTTTTAGCTGACACCCTGCTTATATTCACAGCTTTAGCATTCAGACACCAAGCAGTGCTTTTCAGATCGCTCATTTAAGATTATAGGACTGAGTGGAGAAATCACGTTACTTTTCCTTATTTGTTCTTATTTTTAATGTTTTTGATGTTATGCCATTTTCATTTAGAATAAAAACAAAGGAAAAGACGACAACACGACAAATGGCTTAAGCAGAACTTAATCTTTTGTTTTATTTGTGTGTGTGTTATTTTGCTACTTTGGGGCTTTATACGGAGAAATCTGCGTAAACCAGAACTCATCCGCTGTGTCCCCTGAATCACAGAACCAGTAGCAGAAACATCTCTTTCTGGCTGCACAGGACTTTCCTCACACTAAGCACAATGTTTGGAAACACACATACCATAAAAAAACAAACCATACCAGCCACCCAGACACATTAAATATCTGGACCCTGCAGGATTTGACCTAAAACTGTATTTTTGTGGGAGTATCACCCCGTAACACACAGCTGTTTTAGCTCTGCATTGTTGCTCAGCTGCTTGATCACTTGAGTTAAGTGCAGTCTGAGCATTTACCAAACCTTCTTTAAAATCCCCACCGTACGACACCACGTCATCTGGACAGTCCTGGTATGACTTCCCCCTCGGTGTGTTGGAAAGATACGACTAGCTAGTGGTTTTTGCTGACATCTTCCTGGTTGTGTTTTTCAGGTGGTCATGAAGCAAAACGCTGTGATTGAGCACCTGAAACAGAAGAAGACCATGACACCTGCAGAGAGAGAGGAAAATCAAAGGTATCATCAGGATTGATAATTAATCAAAGGGTTTCAAACGTTGCCGCTTCCTGGCTCTTCTCTGATAATACGTTTTATGC
The DNA here is from genome assembly GCA_037177535.1 of Pseudomugil gertrudae. Lineage (NCBI taxonomy): Eukaryota > Metazoa > Chordata > Actinopteri > Atheriniformes > Pseudomugilidae > Pseudomugil > Pseudomugil gertrudae. Next base: position 16,917,930 of record JBAMHV010000004.1, on the reverse strand, counting down.
TTCATCCATCCACCTGCATGCGTGTCCACGCTCCCGTCATACAGTATGCATCTCTGACGTTGCCAGTTTGTTCTCTGGCCTCTCCTCTTTCTGCTTTTCCTGCACTACCAGTAGGAATGTGTCCTCACAGGAATGTGAAAATAAGCATTTAGCTCAATAAAACACACTCAATGTTTACCTAAAGACTTTTTGCATAACTTCATATCATGTGCAGAGCTTTACTCGCTCTTTGTGAAGCACATTGTAACTTTATAAAAGTCATTATAAATCCATTTTAAGTAGTTAGAAATGCTTTATTTCATTAAAACAGCTGCAGAATCCGAACATAAAACGTCTCATCCTGTACGCTGCGAGTAGATGACACTTTGACTTATATTTGACCTTGACAACCGTATGTTTATGTCCTCACACGCTGTGTCAACACTGTGCCCATTCACACAGACCTGAAATACCAAACCCAGACTGCCGTTGCATCACCACAGCAGCCCTTGCTGCTGCTTTTCCTTTTCTCGTGGCATTTGTCTAACTTTGCAGAGCTTTAGCTCTGAAATGGACTCTTGTTTCTGTAGATTTTTTTACTTTTCCACTGCATTCGCTGCGTTTATCTCTGTACGATTGCTGCAGGAACTCCAGCCGCTGTTTGACCTCGGCAGTCGTGTGTGAGTGTGTGAGTGTGTGAGTGTGTGAGACTGAACAAGCCCCCAACTTTCTACCGTAGTTGCGAATATTAGCAAACACATGTGAACGTACTAGAGATGGAGGGTCATCAATTACATGGATTTATCGTCATAGACTGACTCAAAATGTTCTCAGTGGAGATTTTATCTTCATGTCCTTTTTTTGTCCTTTTTATTGTTAATATTTCGTAGCCTTGATTTAATCCTTGCTCATAAGCCGGGGTCTTTCTTCCCTTGGGCCTTCCATGGGCCTTTTCTGTTTCTCGCTAAGAGATGTCATTTTTATGTTCTCATTTATCCTCTCTGTGTTCAGGATGATTGTGTGCAACCAGGTGATGAAGTATATCCTGGATCGGATCGACAAAGATGAGCGGCAGGCAGCCAAGAGAAAAAAGAAGGAAGAGGTGGTGGAGGCTAAAAGGAGACTGGCTAACGCTAGCAAGCTCTCTTCACTCCTCTACCGACACAAAGAGAGTCTCAAGATGGAGATTTTGAAGAAGCGGGCGCTTCTCGACAAAGAGCTGCAGCTCGAGGCTCAGGTACGAGGAAAGCGTGTAAAAGTGGAATCACCGTAAAGAAACGACACGCTCTGACTTTAACCCCATTTTCTTGGTGTTTCTTACTTCAGGAGGAACTAAAGAAGGACCTGTTGCGCATGCGTAGGGAGAAGGAAAGGGCTCAGGCCGCGGCCCACCAGGCAGCTCAGGCCGCGGCTGCTGCAGCAGCGCTAAAGCAGCAGCAGCAAAACATGGCGCGCACGCACGGTATCTCTGCTCAGCATCATCTAAACACGGCCGTACACAAGAGGAAGAGGGAAGAGGAGAGGGAGATGACAACAACAGCAAAGTCCAAGAAGAAGAAGATGATCTCAACAACGAGCACAAAGGAGAGCAAGAAGGATACAAAGCTGTACTGCATCTGCAAGACGCCCTACGACGAGACCAAGTAAGCCGCAGTAACACAGATTATGCACTGGTCTGGGCTACTCTCTGTGGTTATTTACTGGTTAAACGTGATGGAAACATCCAAGCCATTGATTGCTACTTTTAACTTGCATTATCCCTGTCTGTAAAGGTTCTACATCGGCTGCGACCTTTGTACCAACTGGTATCATGGAGACTGTGTGGGCATCACAGAGAAGGAGGCCAAGAAAATGGACGACTACATCTGTGTGGAGTGTAAACGGGGTCAGCAGGGCAGCACAGAGGAGCTGTACTGCATTTGTCAAACTCCGTACGATGAGTCCCAGTAAGGAGCTTTGTCTGTCACATGAAGACATAAACACTGTTATCATTACTGATGTTGTATTATGGGTACAGGACTACAGCTTGCTCTTTTACACACTGAGCTAGCGTCAACAGCATTTCTAAATTTGGTAGATTATCAAATAATGTCCCAAAACATGTCCCATCCATCCATTTTCTTCTGCTGATTGGGTCACTGGAGGAAGTCCAGACTTTGCTTTCCCTGTCACATTCACAGCTCATCCAGGTGGGTCACTAAACATTTCCTCCAGCCTGTCCTGAGTCTTCCTCAGGATCTTCTCCCATAGGGAGAGATACCCATGGGAGATCCTGGTCTCGTGCTCAGGTCACCACATCCCTGCTCCTGTGGATGCAGGAAGCTTCTCACCCTCTCTGAAGGGAAGAGTCTGGCCACCCTACGGGGGAAACGCATTGTCCCGCCTGTCAATCACCTCATTCCAGACACAACCCTTTCCACCTGAGGACCATGCTCTCCTATTTGGTGCCGATTCGCATCCCAACAAGAGCAAAGACTCGATCCTGAGGCCACTAAACTGGAACGTCTGCAACACCATAAAAGTTATGGACAGAATCTGTGAGAAAAGGCAGCTTTGGCTGAGTCCAACCCTCACTGGAAAAGTCCTGATCTGGCCCCAGTCATGCAGAAAAGGACAGCTCATAGGAGGGGTAGGGTACGCCATATTGGCTCATCAAACTGCAGCCTGGAGTGTCCCGATTCTAAGTGCACATGTGGACACATCTGAAAATCCTGTCTAGCTACATCCAAGCAGAACCGCTCACCCTCGTTCAATAGTTTCAGAAAGATGATGTCTGCGGAGCTAACGTCTGTAGCTTCCGCTGATCCACAGGAAGGTGTTCTCAATAGCCACAATTTAAAATTCATATTTTTTCTGCTCCTAGGTTTTACATCGGCTGCGATCGATGCCAGAACTGGTACCACGGCCGGTGTGTGGGGATTCTGCAGAGCGAGGCCAACCACATCGACGAGTACGTGTGTCCACAGTGTCAGTCCACAGAGGACGCCATGACAGTTTTCACTCCCCTCACTGAGAAAGACTACGAAGGGCTGCGAAGGATCCTCCGTTCCCTGCAGGTGAGCCGGGAGTAAACGGCTGCCGGACAAGATGATCCGAGTCAAATCGTGTGTTCAGGTGTATGGTAACCATGCAGCTGCACTCTGCTGCAGCGAGACTGCAGGAGCTTTCACCAACACAGCCGTCCTGCAGCACGAGAGCAGCAAACAAAAGTCTTCTGTGTGCGTCTTATCTGATGGGTTGGGCTCCCTTTGCTGCTTTTTCTTCTTCTCTTTTCTTTTCCTCCGTCCGGCAGTGTGTGTGAGAGAGAAACACACTAATGGAAAGCTTGGGAGAACATCTGTGTTGACCCACCTGCTTTCAGTGTAATTTTCATAGTGCTGTTTGTTTTTCTACTTTGGTTTCAGTTTTCTCATGTATCTCTTTTTCCCTCCTTTCTTTTTTTTTGGTCCCCTCCCTCTGCAGGCGCATAAAATGGCGTGGCCGTTTCTGGAGCCAGTGGATACAAATGACGCCCCGGATTATTACAAGGTGATCAAGGAACCAATGGGTGAGTGGAGGAAACGATGGTACCATGACGACACAGTTTTTTCTTCTTATTTTCTGTATTCTGCATCAACTCCCCACATTTTTAGTGCAACTCACCTGCTTTTGAAGCCACTTCCTGTTTGAATTAAAATGCATATTTTGTGAATGTTATGTTTTATAGTGATTATGATCCTCAACCTACCTTATTATTTTATAATATGCTGTACATGACCTATTATATTCAATGCCAA
>JBAMHV010000004.1:16855943-16867306 GCA_037177535.1 Pseudomugil gertrudae | reverse complement strand
TGGCCGAGCTTCTCACCCTATCTCTAAGGGAGACACCGGCCACCCTGCTACAGAAGCTCATTTCGGCCGCCTGTACCTGGGATCTCATTCTTTCGGTCACGACCCACAGCTCATGTTCATAGATGAGGGTGGGAACATAGAGCGACCGGTAAATTGAGAGCTTCGCGGTAGACATCAGCCCAAAACTCCATAACAGTCAGTCCCTACTGGGAACCTACGAGACTATAGTGAAGTAGGAAACTTCCATCAAAATATGACTTTTTCTCTTCCTATTAAAATAATATATATATAATATATAAAAAAAAACTTAAATTTTGTTTGTTTTGTCAACAAGAAAAAGAAAATTGTATCAACGTGCAGCAGGATGATTATGCTGATGCAGTTGTCTGTCCTGTCCTTGAAGAGCTGCTGGATAAGTAATTGTGCAAATGGGCACAAAATGGCTGTTCTTGCATGTGGAGTTGGCAGTCGCAGTGCACCCAGTCATCAACTAGAGTCGCTGACCACGAACATTTTGGTTTTGACCAAAGTCGACTAGTTTTGTGGTTTAATAATCGTGCTGCTGGGTTGGATGGTAAAAATGCTGCTCATGTTCTTTGTCTTGTCTTTCACTTTTTATACATTGTTTAGTCAGTATCATTTATATCAGTTTAGTCTTTTCCCTCAACATTATTTATTTTACTAAAATTAAACACATTTCCACACATGATTTATGATCATTATCTGTAAAAGTTTGTGCTAAAATTGTCTTAAAAAGCTGTAATCATGATGAAATGCATGGATTTTTTATTGAATAAGAAGTTTCTCATTTTTATGGTTTTATGTTTTATGGAGTTTTTATTATTGTCTCATTTTTGTTGTTTTTATTTTTTTTAAATGTTTTTTGATATTGCAGCACTTTGTGATTTTTATCTGTGAAGGGTGCTGTATAAATAAATTTTACTTACTAATTGTTTCCGTGGCTGTTTTAAAAGCATTTTCTCTACCCTGAGTTGGCATTTGCCTTTGTTTTCTGCGTCTGTGTTCTGCTAATTTATTTTCAGGGTTCGTGGATAAAAAATGAGACTGTCTGGTTGCTTTGTTGTTAAAAATAAAACAGTCTTATCTCACACGTCTCATTTCCAAGTAAAATCAGCTTGGTGTGAAACCACTAAAGCAGATGGCAACTTGTGGAGACTCTCCTGAGAAAACAAATGGGAATCCCCCGCAGCTCCCTGTTCAGGGCTGTTTGTGACCTTCAACCTTTTGACCAGAACTAATTGCACCCTCAAACCTTTTTATTCAGACACATGGAGATGTGAGAGAAGCCCAGCCGTTCTAACAGCCCGTCTTTATTATTAGAAACGCACCATGCGTGATTAGAAATTAATGCAAATGGATTTGTTTTACCAATAATCCATGATAATCTACAGCATAATCTTGATAATTTGCAGTGAAATTATTTTTATTTGAACAGCTTGTCAGTGTAACAATTTTCAGTTTAATAAAACAATAATGTAAAATTATATAGCCTAAAATGTAAAAACCTTCCTGACTCATAAACCTTCATCAGAATAAAGAGTTATTTATCTAAATTACAAGGTTGTTTGTGAACTTTAAACTGTTTGCCGGTAATAGCTACTAACTCATCACATTTCAAAGATATTATGTCGTGATGGTGACAGACTTAAGTTTAAAGATAGACTTTAAAAATGTTCCTAAATCAACAAGCTCTCCAAAGGTTTGGAGGTAAATTAATACATTAAGTGAATAGTGTCTTTTTAAATACATGGTTGTATTTTTCTCCAGACCCTCGACCCAGCAGACAGCGGTAAAACATAAAAGATGAGCATGTTTTGATGTTTATGTTCTTTAAAATGCCCGTGGAAGGACTGACTGATGCAAGTACTCTGTAAATACCCAGTTGAGCCTCAAACACAGAAAAGTGCTGCACCCTCAGCCGTCTTTTATTTTAGATGAGGTAAGGAGCGGCTGGCTTTTCAGTAAGAAAAGAATATAAATAAATATAGCTTTTTTTCTTCATTATTTCATGTTGAACCTGTTCGATGAGGTGAAAATTGCTGCCAAGCAACAGGTTGCATGTGATATTTCATCCGCACTTAGGTGTACACGGGGAGCTTGCAATGCAACACAAACAAATGCAGGTTGTCTTATCTGTAAAGAAGAGTTACCAGGTTTCCTGTCAGTTTGAGGAAAGTCTCCCTACTCTTCATCCTGGATGCTTTTCTCTCACCTACTGCTTTGGAAATGCCAAAATTCCCTCGATATCATGAGCAATCAGATTTCTGTCTAAGAGCATGATGCTGGACACTGCTGTCGCTGCTGTTTGTTGAATCCTGTGTGCCAGGTGTGGGCAGCACGGTGGCGTAGCGGTTAGCACTGTGACCTCACAGCAAAGTAAATGCTGGTGTGAGCCTTGGCTGGGGGGAGGTTTGAAGTGTGGCCTTTCTGTGTGGAGCATGGGTGGGTTCTCTTCATGTCCACCACCTTCCTCTCACCCGCTAGACATCCCTGTTAGGTTGATTACTATGGTTTAATGATCACATGGAAGGTGCTTTGGATAAGCATCTGCCAAATGACTGTAGAATACAATAGAATAGGTTTCACCTGGCTGGGAATGAATTTCACCTGTCATCGTCATTCGTCGCCCCATGTGTGATGAGCCCATTTCTATATCCTACAGATGGATTCATATAATGTTTACTTGTACTTCATTGAACCTCTGACTCTATAGCGAGCTGATGCCTACTCGTATGAAACAGATAAAAAGAATTTAAACTACTTTATATTCAGCTTTAGATTTAGAAACTCTGGAGCTATAAAGTGTGATTTTGCATAGTAACACTAGCCGTCTGTGCCTGGCAACCCAGTGGGTGAGAGGCCATTCATAACAATGAGAGAGGCTTTTTCTCTGGCTCAGACAGTGGAGCAGTGTGCAAGTTAATCCGCTAATCTTCCTTTCAGCTCAGTTTGGTAACCAGAGAACCGGGTGTACTCAGCATAGCATGGTAGCTACCGACCCGTGTTGCCTCTTCAGCAATAGTCAGCACTGAGTGCAAACCAAGTGCTACCTGGTCCAAATATGGAGTATTTGAGTTAATCCTTAATTATTTTATCTACAGTTTTAAAATGGATAATGTATTAATTTATTTTCTGCATTAAACACTGATTAATTTGTATTTCTATAATATAAAAATAAGTTTAGGAAAAAACAACAAACCTGATTGTTTACTTGTTTCCTACGTCTGAGAAAACATATCTGCATGAATTAACTTTTTAATGAAATACTTCCTATATGTGTGTGTGTGTGTATATAATATATATAATACATATAAATATAATATGATACTTTATCTTTTTTGCTGCATTTGTTGTACTTCAGTGATTTAGCAGGATTTTAGTACTCTTTGTATATTTTACTTGCTCACAGAGAATATGGTGGCTTTTGTGTGTGTTAGTTTTCTGTTGGCCTGTGATTGGGTAAGGACAAATGTTGCTGTCAGGGCAACTTTCCCTGATAAGATGAAGGCTAGTGCTCTTTCAGTCAGCCCACTCACTGCAGTCTGGTGCGAGTGTAGATGGTTTCTTCTCATGATGTGATTTAGTCATTGTTAAAGTTTCCACATTAAAAGGATGTGCTGCTAAGTTAGTTTACTAAGCGGCCCAAACTTATGTGTAATGTTTTACTTATCATAGACACATTGTTGGGTTACAGTAAAGCTGGTCTGGTAGTGATTTAGTAATAAATTGGCCATTGTCTATTAAATTGTTACATTTTGTGCTGTGATTATAGGTGAATATTGTTGTATTTGCCATAAATAAAAAGTTTTACTAGAGAGAAGCATCAGAGAAGGGTGAGGAAATGATGTAAGGTTTATTGTTAATGCTTTGCCTTTCTAAAAAGATTTTTTTAGTGTGCTTCAAACGAAGCTTCAGTTCAGCAAGGCACCATAACACACCAGAAGTAATTTAAGAGCGGAAATAAAAATGACAACAGTAGGTGTAGGAGATGAAACAAAACAAAGCTTTCATGCAGCTTTAGTCTCTCACTTTCCCTCTCTGTTGAAAGCCATTGTGTGTTGTCTGAAGTGTGTGTGTGTGTGTGTGTGTGTGTGTGTGTGTGTCCTTCATACAGCATATGCTACTTGTCAAATCAATATTTTATGATGGAAAACTTTAACAAGTCTTTCAGCCTACAAAAGGACCATAAGGGCACACAAACTAATATGTAGGTAAACAATAACACAGCAGTGGCAACTCAACAGAAAGTGTGTTTTTATAACCAGAAAGGGAATATAAATAATTTAACTAAATAAATAATAAGAGCTTATAAGTGACAATTTTAAAATGTTGTAAAATTACCTTCATGTGTTGTAAAATCATGAGCTCAGTGATGAAAAGTGCTGTTTTCTATGATTTATTAAGTAAACCTGAGTAAAACTTTCAAAAAAAATATTTCCACTTTCAGATGATTGTGTACATTTGTGAAAGTTCATGTTTGGAAAGATTTTCTTTCTTTTTCAGTATTAATGTGATTAGTACACTGCTCATTTTAACCTGTCATTAATATCTGTCTTTTTTTTTTATTCCAGTCCTGTGTGCAAAAAATCTGGCAAAGAAAGACTTCTTTCGTGAGTACAGACTATTTTTATACTTTCTATTCTCGTCCTATTTCCATTCTAGTGCTTTTGAAAAGATTTGTCATCAAGGGGAGCTTGCTATTTTCTGAAGTTGTGCTGTAAATGAAGTCCCTTAGGAGCTGTCTGTTATGCACACAAGGAGCCATGGCATGTACAGGGACCCGCCGCTAACCTAGATTCTAGTAAAAAGCATCAGTTTGCAGGGATGCAGAAGACTAAGAGGGTGTAGTTGAACTGATAGAAACAGCATCTTGCAATTTGCAGGCTTGTGGGGATTGTAAAAAAATCATACTTCAATGTGATTGTGTTTACATGATGAGTAATATTCCAGTTTTTTCCTGATCTAGTCTGAATAAATTACAGCGATGTAAGTTATATGGAGTGTGCTGACCTTACTGATGTGTACTTATTAATATATTAGAGCTTACCAGAGTTTTCACTGCATGTTGTGTCAGGGACTAACAACTTACAACGCATGTCCCACACTCTAGAGTTGTCTTCCACTTCATCTGTTGTCTAAGAATTGTTTTCATATTCATTATATTTAATGTTGTGGTGGATTTCAGTGTAGAGTAGTTACAGTTAGTAAAAAATAAATGGATGCACATTCAGGCAGGGAGAAGCCCCTGTGAGTTGTGCTCATGGCTGTAAACATGATCAAGACATTAGAGGTGCACAGTATACATTTACATGAACTGAGTCTTTATTTAGCATATGATCTGTTATATTTATATATATATATATATATATATATATATATATATATATATATAATGAACATTGTTATATGTAACACAGGAATGTGTATTGCACAGTCCATCTGCAACTCATCTAAACACTAGAATAAACAAATTAGGTGAATAGTTGGAGATACTATTACACGGGGTTGCCCGAAGCAAAACATTGCTAGATGTTAATAAAATTCAATGTGTTATATGCTTTATTACGATGTTGTTTTAGCAAACCAAACAAATGCTATGGAGATATAACTTTAGTGCATGCTCACAAAGCAAGCAACTCTCACACACAGCCACCATGACTCATTGAGAATGGAAAGAGCCAATAAACACTGCAGACTCTCTGAACAGGTCAAATAGTGATTGTAAATGTGTGTTTCTTCCATGGTAGGGGGTATATGTGATCTTACATGTCTGCCTCCACAGGGTTGCCAGATCCGTTTGCAAAGGTGGTGGTGGATGGTTCAGGACAATGCCACTCTACAGATACTGTGAGAAATACTCTTGACCCAAAGTGGAATCAACATTATGATCTGTAAGTCTATAATGAGCACTGTTACCATATTTCCTTTATGCTTCATTGTGAAACTAAGTTATGATTTATTTTTACAGTACATTCAAAATGTTTTCACCTTTATAAATGTTCCACATTTTGCATTTCAGTTTCACTTTGAAAGATGTTTTATTTTCTACTGAACAGTATGTAGAAAACACTGTGACTAAACAGACTTTCTTTCCTGTATTCAAACTTAAAAAATGAAGGTGAAACTCCTCGTTAATACTTTCCCCACAGTCACGCGTGTTTGTAGATGTTTTTCTGCAACAGGACAGATTTCACTGGGAAGATGGAAAGAGGAAAACTAGAGAGCAGTCGAGTTCAAATATGTTTAAAGTGTCTGACACGAACCAGTTTTCACATTTTCACAAGCGTCAAAAGGAAAAAAAAGCTGGTTTTGGGATTTTCTGTAAAAGTTGTGTGGTAGCTCAGGAGGCACCTTGAACCTGGTGGAGCACTGCTGAAAATTAATGATAATAATAATGATGAGATAAAGATATATGTAGCTTGTTTTCATAAGATGGAAAGTGCCAGAACACTCCAAAAAGCTGGGTTTGGTTTATTGTCGAGTCTTCTGTAAAGGTGTTTAATGACTAGTGTAGTTAAGATCCGGTGTTTTCTATGTGGAAGGCGCGCCCTTCAGTAAACATGTGATAACCAAGCGTCTCGTATTGTAACATTCCACACATACCATTACATACGTACAGTCACATTCATGAGCAACATCCACAAAGAAAGACTTGGTTCATTAGTTCATAATAATATAAAAAAATCTTGTTTTTTCCATTTGGAACATTTTTAGTATGTTTGGAAAATATTTCTGCTCTTTTCTGTAAACTGACTAGTGTCTAACTTCCACTTTGTCTGACTTTCATTACGTATTTACAATCTCTTAATTTATTTCAGGCCCTTACAGAAGTGAACATTTAACTAACTAAACTTGTGTCATAAGAGATGAAGTGACACAGTGTGACAAGAATGAGAAATTATTAATCCAGGTGTTGCAGGTTATAATCCAGTAGAGTGAGAATCAATCTAGAGGGAACAGTAGGCAACAGTGATGATGCCTTTAATAATTTACTGTATAAGTTGACTTATTTAGTTAAATATATGGCTATTATTTTTGTGTACTGTCTTTCTTTGGTATCTAAAACAGATTGTTAATCATTTCCAGGAAGTTTTGTCTTCAACGAGCGTGTAATCCAGTAAATTTTCTTTTTTTTGTCCACATTGACCTGCAGCCACAAACATCTGCCTTCTTTTGCTTCCGCTTTTATTTTTAAACACTACTTTATACCTTCTTTACCCGATACTCGTCCCCCTCTTTTTAGATCCCCACCCTCTCAGGGGAGCCGTTCCCCACCAGCGACCCCTGGCCTCTTCCTCTAGTTCAGGAAATGGCTAACATGCCACAGAAAGCAGATTGGAGTGCGGGCTTGTCAGAGTGCCATGTCACCACACCCCCATTTGCAGACCACCCCCCCTTTAAGGGTTTTTCTTTTTTACACAACACACTCTGGCCTCAAATTAAAAATCAAAAGTACCTAGTGAGTTGTAGACATGTTTTTCATGAACATGGTGTGTTTTATTTCCCTGCTTTAAACACGCCTGGCTGAATTTGAGGAGTCTTTGTGCAGAGTTTCATAGGCTGTTGGATCCATTTAATTTTATTCAGGTATGTTGAAGACCTGAATCTGTACGTTGAAGACCTGCAGAGGCTTTTTAAAATGCACATATCCAGTGGTTATAAGGTCTTGTTATTGAGGAGATAAATTATAAACTTTCTTAACCCCTAATTTGTGAACAAACGGTGTTGAATGACAAAGATGGCTGCTTAGTACAGACATCAGCGCATCACTGCTTTGAGAGAAATGGCATCATAAGATGCTGCTTTGTCCTGATCAGTCCGAAACAAAGTATCAGAATCTATCCCAACAGTTGCTATTTCAGAGCTTCATTGTGCACACTTTGGTGTCATACCTGCATTTTTACTGTGTTAAGTAGGAAAACCCCTCACACTCGACCTGGCGTTCATTGTGATGTGGAGATTACACAAGAGCAGACTGCTAGACTATAATTACATGCATGTCAGCAAGAGTGTGATTGTGCACAATGTTGTGTAAAATGTGTTTACTGCAAGAGCTGTCTAAGTCTCAGACAGTGGTAGAGCACATCACAGGGACTTCCTCTGTTTGTCAACCACAAGACTGGCCGCAGCCTTACTAGTTCTACACACACACACACACACGTGCACACAAAAGTAAGAGGTTTAACTGTTTTTTTCAGCTATACATTACAGTTTTATCAGTTTGTTCTTTGTTGACTATTTCATTTAATTAGTAAGATTTATATAGGATATATAGGCACCTTCAGAAACTATTATAACTGTTGACATAATTCCTTTATAATATAATAGTTTTTTTAATATACTCTTTTATTTTTTTTCTTTTTAGCTACATTGGAAAAGCAGACTCCATTACCATAAGTGTATGGAACCACAAGAAGATCCATAAAAAGCAAGGTGCTGGTTTCCTCGGATGTGTCCGCCTCCTGTCCAATGCCATCAACAGACTGAAAGACACAGGCTGTAAGTATCTGCAGATACTTCTCTCTCCATAAACTGTTCCAGTCAAAACTGTGGACACACCTAATCCTTGGAAATAATGGGATAGTGTATCCTGGTACTATTGTTCACCACACATTGTTTTTCTAATGGAGTCACCAGGCTTGTTGGTAGGGAAGCCCTCATGGCGGTACAGAATTGATACATGAGAACTACATGGCGATCAGTAGGTTATGTGAGCCCTCCGAACAGTCCTCTGATGTGTCTTTGGTTGCAACAGTTAGAAAGCTTACAGCTCTGCTACCCATTCATTGAAACACACTTTATGGCTGCAACACACACCTGTAAGTCCTATAAACAACGCATCAGAAGTACTTTTTTCTGTCAGGCACATCTGGGACTTAATGCCCACAGCTAATTTCAGAGCAGTGCAACTTTCTGTCAAATGAAAATAGGTGAAAACTCATGAACTAATGAAAAGACATTTAACGTGTATATACACTCAAAAAGCAGTTTTCCATCAACATGACTTGTGCTTTCCTGTCTGTTAGGCTAAAAGTTTGAAGCTCTCTTTGCCATTTTGGTGGTAATGTGTGGGTGTGTTTATAGGTGTGTGTGTGTGTGTGGGTGTGTGTGTGTGTGTGTGTGTGTGTGTGCGTGTGTGTGTGTGTGTGTACCTACCACGCTGTCAGATTAGCATTCTTTCCATTCAGTCTTTTTCCTTCAGCTACACTTTTGTCCAAATGTCACTGTTTTATGTTGGCTTTAAACTGTCATGAGGACTCAAATGAGTCTTGAGAATAGTTTCATGTAACTTTGAAACTTGTTCCTAAACTATTTATCACATATTTAAAAAAAAAAAAAAAGGTTACTTTTGCCACAAAGTTGATGACGATGAAGGACGCTTTACAGAAAATGACCCTGAGGATTTATCCGTATGGTTCAGTGTAGGATTCACTGAGATTCCAGTCCAGCCAGTGTGGGACAAGGTATGTTTTAATCTAAGCAACAGGAAGTGGACGGGGAGACATGATTAGTGGTAGATCTTTTTTCCTTTGCATTTTTTTCTGTGTTGCAGTCTGTGGTTTCACCAAGATGACCACTCCAACACAAAACATGTAACAGGAACTGCCTTAGCTCTCGCTATTCATTTAGATTCTTATTGTAAGACACAAACACAAGTGTTTTCATTTTAATGTCCCTATTTACAGGGTTGCAAAAGGGGTCCAGTGTGGTTGTCTAGTTTACCAGAAGTCTGCCTCTACCCTGACCCTGATTTTTTCTTTGTTTACAACGGTGTTGGATAAGGTTACTTATTTGTGGACTGCTGATACTAGATGTCCACATTAATAAAAGCAAATAAAAACAAATATTGAGAACTGTGTAAATGACAAAGTTTCCCCCAAACTTGCATAGTTCACGTGGGTCTGTATGCACATTTATCTGTTTTTTTTGCTTTAAACTGTCATGGTAATTTAAAAGTTTAGTGTGTTTTGGCAGGCAGTTTTTAGAGCTCTGAAGATTGTCAGAGTGAGTGCTTGTAGTCTGTAAACGTTCTGTCTCCGTTTTCCTCCTCCCGCATGTCAAAATGAAATCTGCTTACTCTTCTAGCCATGTAAGGCTTAGACCATCCATGTTTAGTCTAGACACGTATCCGGAACAGATGCACTTATGCACATATAAACACACACACACACACACACACACACCACTATAGTTCAGGCACACTGACACAACATTACACATGTATGTTCAGGGTTATGGACAGGAGTTGGGGTTCATACATGTTGTGTTGACTTGTCATGTTTCTTACTACATGTTATCTATTGTTTGATTAACAGATGTTTGTAGTTTTATTAAAAACAACTAAAGGAACTAAAGATGCCCAACTTTATTTGATGCCTCCAGATTGAGCAGCAATATTCTCGCAGATGTTTTGTTTCCTTGTAGTTTGACTGTCTGACAAGATTTTTATACCTTTATAGATGTTTACATATGTATCTAAATGTAATTTGGTTCTTTCAGTGGTATTTTGCACTTGATTGGCTTGTGGAAGTGGGGTGGGGAGATGTAGAAAGTCGGTGGCTTAAGGCCATCAGGTGATCAGCCACAGAAATGTACAAAGATCCAAAACAAAACACGAGTTGTGGTTGACATGTGGAAGAGGAAGAGCTGCCCAGAGATAGTGCTGCACGAGCTGGCTTTTGTAACTTCATCCTGTTCCACCTTTTAACATGCAGCATATAATCTGCACAGCATATAATCCATCCAGGTTTATTTGCACAGGATAACCAGGTAATGGGGGGCCATCACAGATTGAGCCTGATATCCCTTCCTGTACACATTGCTTTTCAATTTACTGCTGTCTGGTGTGGTTTCTCCCTGGCTCGTATCTAAATTGGGGATTCATTCAATTCTTTAATTTTGTTTGCAGATCAGAGACTGGATCTGAACAAGCTGGGCCCAAATGACAATGACACTGTGAGAGGACAGATAGTAGGTAAGAAGTTTCAGATGCTTGTAAATGTTTATCTTGATGGAAACAAAAAGCAAAAATAAGTTTTAACACAAAGGTTGTGTACTTTTGCATCACCTATATAATAAAAGAAACCACACTTTTTTTATTATTTGAGCCAATAAATGAAAGTTTTGATTTGAGAATTAAGGGATTAACAGACATTTTAGGTATTAAGAGTGATGTTAAATAAAAGGTGTATTATCGAGTTCAGCGTAAATTTTAATTTTGGATCAATTGCGTATTTAATACTTAAAGAAGATATATCCTGCCCCAAATCATTAATTTATTGTCTGTATAAAGCAGAACCGCAATGCTTTTGTCTGAATTCCTGCTTATTCTCGCTCCACAC
>JBAMHV010000004.1:16842893-16855500 GCA_037177535.1 Pseudomugil gertrudae | reverse complement strand
TCTAAACACTTAGAAGTGCACAAAAACATGGATTTAAGGGCTAAAAAAGTGGATTTTGCATGATATGTCCCCTTTAAGTTGAATCTTAAGTGGATTTTCTGTTCAGTTAAATAAGTTTTTATTTCAAGGAATTAAAATGATGTCAGTAAATCGGTGTTGAAAGCTGGATGAACTAACCGTAGGGTACAAATGAATGACTTTTAGTTAAAGCTACTAATTGTTTATGCTGAAACAACTCAACCTGTTCAGTTTCAGCAAACTAAAGCAATTCTGTGATGCTGGTTTCGGTGTAAATGTTTAGTATACTCAATGTAGGATTCATTATCTACGTCTGAAATCTTACTGATCTGCCACCCTCTTTGTTTTTCTTTAACTATAGTGAGTCTACAATCCAGAGATCGCATTGGGACTGGAGGCCCGGTGGTAGACTGCAGTCGTCTGTTTGACAATGATTTACCAGATGGGTCAGTGTTATGACAGGTTTCTGGTAAAGAAGTAGCTACAGCTGTGCACATGAACATGGGATCTTTTTATAAAGTGCAGATTGTAAATATTTAAAAATTGGGATATAAAATAAAGATTTTTCACCTCAGTTTTGATGTTATCCATGTTAAAAATGTATTATTTACAATTAGTTTATTCTTTTCTCTTAAAGATGGGTATTTTCATGGATACTGAAGGTTTTGTTCTGTATATTGCTGTACGTTACATTTGATGCAAATGATTTTAACATGTATCGTAACTTCTACCTGAAACAGCTGGGAAGAGAGAAGGACCGCCTCTGGAAGGATACAGTACCTAAACCACATTACACGCACCACGCAATGGGACAGACCGACCAGGTACGTCTATAAACCTCACCAACACAGCATCCTTCACTCAGAGTTTATAAAAAAACATGTTATTCATATCATCCCTGATATTTTGCAGCCTACATATGTATTGTATTGTACAGCAGTAATTGTAGTTGTACTTTTTTCAACTTCCACCTAAAACAAAGCAATGATGTCGTTAATGTAAGTTTCCTCAGTCCCCCACCCCAACATGTGCGTGCACAGCTAAACAAACCAGCCAGCCAGGCAGCCAGGCTTCTCCTGGCCCTCATTTCTACAAGAACAACAGCCGCCTTCCTACTTGGCCCATATCAGTGGAGCCATTAGGGGAGTAAGCAAATAAGCCCGACCTGCCCCCTCTTAATAGACTTCAGTCGCTCAGGACAGAAAAGCAGAGTGATGGACACAATGGAGACGGTATGGATCGGTATGGAAGTGGTAAAAGTTAAGGGCACAGGCATGTGGTTAAAACAAATGATGTGTTATTATTTGCTCCTTGAGTTCATTACACGTATGTAAAAGCTGTTCAGACTGGGAAGAGTTGATGATAGGACCCAAAGATGGGACAAAGAACGATGGAAAAATGTGTTGTGAGGTTGTGGTCCAAAGGCTACAGATGGTCAGGGCATCGGTAAGCGACTTAGAGCAGCCACATAATCTTGTGGTGATATGCAACGATTGTGGCAAAGTCAGCCTGTCTGTGTTTATGTCGTCTTATCAGAATATTTGTTACGTGTGTCCTGAACGGAGGTAGGCGTGTAATTACAGACTGTTGTCATGTGTGCTCTCTGCTTCCATAGTTTATATTTGTCAGAAAGAAGAAGTTTACCATATGAGGTCAGGTGGTTTGAAGTACTAAATATTTAAACAACACAAACATGTAGGGCTCAACCTGAAGCACATTTTTACAGAGTAATATACATGTTTCCTGAAATGGTTTTTATGAATGGTGCACATTTGGATTCACTAATTTCATTGCACTAATTTGTAGTAAGGAAAGTAAACACATTTCCGTTTACAAAGGAATCCAGATGGCAGCAAGAGTGAGTGTTACAAAGTTATGTGGTGTTTGTAAAACGGAGAAATACGTGAACACGCTGCTGTCTCTCTGACAGACCAGCATCCGAGTACTCCAGCCCATCAGGGCGCCCGCTGAGCTGCGTGGTGGATGAGAACACGCCAGTGATGACGCCGGTTAACGGGGCAGTGGCCAGTGGTCCCCCGGGTGAACAGCGAATCCAGGAAAGACGGGTTCGATCGCAGCGGCATCGGAATTACATGAGTCGGACACACCTGCACACGCCACCTGACTTACCTGAAGGTTATGGTGAGTTCACACACCCTCTTCCCCTATCACCTGGTAACTCACTAAATATGTCATCCAATGCGTGTTTGTGTATAAGGCAAAATGCATTGTCACAAAGAAAACTGACATTGCGTATTTAACCATTTTTATGTTCATATTTGGTGCCAGACAAACAGGATGTGGTAATTGGGACATGATAGCATTTATACTAATGTAGCTGAGCTTTAGTGTATTGGCGGCCTAATATTTAGTAATAATGACTTAAAATCTTAAGTTTATTACATGCTTTTGCTAACAAAAAGATGGAAATGGTTATTTGTGTAATAAAATGATACCTGGCAACAAAAGTTTTAAGTTCAATAGTTTTTCTATTAAGTCTTCTTGAGTATTTCAAACATTTGCTAATAATAAATTGAATAAATAAATAAATAAATTGGAATTTGCTGCTAAAAACCATTTTCATTAACTTTAATCCTTGCTATGTTGCTAACTAACACTTAAGCTAAAGCCTGTCATACAACAGCCAGTTTACCAACTCAGAAAATGGTGAAGATGGAAGACAAACATAATGGAGGGTATAATGTAACAATTAGTTTGCCGTTTCATCACATAATAAGCTTTCATTCATCCAAGGGGCGCTGTCTAAACGTCCCTGAAAAATGCTCCATGTTGTGGATGTACTCTGAGCTCGTGCCCTGAAGACGCCCCGACGCAACACGGTCAGGAAAGTTGAGCCAAAATGCTGGCAGCACAGAGCTCTCTGCTACAGCTGCCAGACAGTTAAACGAGAAACGTACAACACCAAAACATCCAAATTGAGCTCAGCACAATGTAAAATGTAATATTATTGTTTTTCTTTAGTCTTTTACATTTTTATTGCTATAACGCCTGATAAACGCACTGCTCTCTCCACAGGACCACATCATTAAGCTGCAGCTGCATTTTGCACTGATTCGCTGTCTTTTAAACCCTTTTGGGACTTTTTCACTTCGCTCATATTCCCATAGCAGAAAGATGCATCACATTTGTGTAATACTGGAGAATGTTGCACTATAAGACACTCACAGTAGATGGCTTTACATCTCTGTAATTCAAACACTGCCTTTACTTATAGTATGCAAGCATTTGGGGAAAACAACAAACACAAGTTAAAAAAAAAGGATAATTTTCTTTTTTCCTTCAAGAAACTGCAAAGTTCTCAGAAAAAGCCACAGAGCATCCCATATTACCCAGAGAGTCTGTAAAATAAATGATTATTTTAAGTGTGGTGTTGTACGCCAGTGATTTGGAAACGCGCTGAAAGACCCTGCTGTGTCCACTGAGGCTGGTTGAGGTTGGACAAAGTGACTCACTGATGCCCAGCAGCTGAAGTCTTCCTCAGCTGAACCCTCTGAACTGCTTACAGGGTGTGGTGAGGGAGGAGGAGAGGGAATGTTAGAAAGGAAAAGCGAGTAAGAGGTGGTTTAGACATAAGTGGTGCCTGTAGGAAGTTGAGCTGGAGGTGTTGTGATGGATACACACAGTTTCTTCATCCATGTCCACACGCTGTCCACACTCACCGTCTCTCCAGTTATTCATAAGCTGGTCAAAGCTGGAACCCATTGAGCCAATGGATCATTACAAATGAGTAATTGCCTAATTGCTGCCTTTGTTTACAATAAACATATTATTAGTAAATAACATTTTACTTTTTAGTTGCTTTAAAAGTGCACACTAACCTTTAAATAAAAGATGGAAACTAGGCTGTATCTGGGCACGCTTTAGGAGGAAAAACACTCATTAAAAGGCTTTGATAAGTTTCCCTCACTTTTTATTTTCCTCAGTCTCTCGGGATACGTCTGCTGGAGACTAGACGGGAACTAATTGATAACATTGGCAGGCGTACACCTTCAGAAAGTCTTAGATCAACAGTACCCGAAATGTTTTGCCTGTCACATAAATTACAAACAGACTTCCTCTTCTCCAAAATATACAAGCCCACTATCCATACTGGTTCCTATCTGGACAGGGCTTCAAAACAACGCTTTTAGCAACAACCTGAAGTCTGCTTTATATCTAATGTGTGTGTTTTTAACTGCTTCAAATGATAATGATAGTAAAATGTCTGTTTTAGAGCAAAGAACAACCCAGCAGGGCCAAGTGTACTTCCTCCACACACAGACTGGAGTCAGCACCTGGCATGACCCCCGGGTACCCAGGTAACTGCATGTTGTGTAGATGTAAAAAGCCCTTTTTGTGACTCTCTTAGTATGTTTTTTTTAACATATGATCATGTCATCATCACAGTACTGAAGGAAGCAACAGTAAAATTAAACACGAGATAAGTTCAGCACAAAAAATTCCTGCAGCACCCTGAACCAGAAGCTCAAGACCAAACAGGACCTGACTGGATTGAATCAGGCCTGTTGTCTCACTCCGCTGCTGTTTTTGTGTTTAAAACATTCTTACGGGTCAGATAAGGGGAGTTGGAGCAGCATTTTGGACAAACTGAAAGTACCACAAGCCAGAGGTTCAGCTTTCAGTTCTCTACTGAATCCCCCAAAGATAACAGAGCAGATTATCGTGTTGCATGTTTGGCTCCTGTTCTGTGATGAAGCATGAACACATCACATCAAAGGTGCAGCTTCTGGGTTTAGTTGTTTTAAATGACACAAGTGTGTGTGTGTGTGTGTGTTTGGTTGTGGCATGTTGACACAAGCTGTGGTGATGATGTGCTAACATGAAGAAAGACTTTAGAAAACTTTGTAAACAATAATAATTACAGTATTGTTATAAGGTGTATGTCAGTTCTCTTCTAATGTTTTCTTCAAAAATATGTTTTTTGTATTCAAATATTCAAATATATACCTTCAAATATTTAATTTTTATACTATTTTATGACGTAATGGTATAAATGATATCTAAATAAGTCATTATTGAACAGCTGGGTTACTGGGTCCTACCTGCATTTGGACTTCTGTAACTGCACGGTGCATGCCGCCCTGCAGAGGCATTGTAAAAATGTACAATCTGTATATTTTTGGTAAAAAGTTTTCATACAACATGAATGTTGTTTCTAATATTTGTACAGGGACTTAAGCAATGTTAACTGTGAGGAGCTGGGCCCACTTCCACCAGGCTGGGAGATCAGAAACACTGCTACTGGTCGCGTCTACTTCGTCGATCACAACAATCGAACAACACAGTTTACGGACCCAAGACTGTCTGCTAACCTTCATCTAGTACTCAAGTAAATGAGTTTATTTTTTAAATACAGCATAGTTAAAAGATAGCTAAAAGAGAAAAACATTCCCGTATGAGGCTTTAGCATAAAACTACCCGCCTGGTGTCATTCACCTTCACTCTTATACCCTTTCCTCCTCCTCCTCTTGTGCTATTCTCTGTCTTCTCCTGTTTCTCCAACAGCCCAAGTCCAAATGGTTCCCGTGTGGCCCCGGACAGCCAGAACACTAACCTCAGGTAACCCCCAAACACACACACACACACACACACACACACATATTTGTGTTGACAGATGTGTGAGCTCACATATTTGCCTGCAGATAATAAAATGTGTATGGCTGGACACGGTCTGTAGCTTGCATATCAACAACACAATGTTTTCATACTTAGCAGAAAGTTCTATAAATCAGCTGGACCATCTAACAGCAGAACACACACACACACACACACACACACGTAATATTATGAGTGGAAATTCTGACTGTCGGGCTTTTCCAAAGGTGAATAACCAGTCTGTGTAAAAACATGCACATTCTTCTCCAGGTTAACTTTAATGAGAATATCATTCATGTCCAGCGGTTGCCGTATCGGGGATGGGAAATTTAGGGTTTCAATGCAGCTGACCGTGTTGAAGCTGCACTTACAAAGCAGACCCCACTCTGAGAAATGCTGAAATGTGTGTTAGCGCAGCTGCTCATAGTTTAGCAACAGTTTGTGTTTTCTCCCTGAAGATACTGTCAGTCTAGTGAAAACTACAACAGAAAATCAGCAAAGACTCTTAAAATACAGGACCTGTATTTACATAAAGACCGTAAACAGAATTTGAGGAGGTGCAAAACTCTCCTGCCTTCAGCAGATACAGATATATCATACACACAAAGATTTTTAACTTTATTTTGGTAAAGTTTTTGTGGAACTCGTCGCCCTAACAGTGGCTGGTAACCAGCACAGGGTCATAGTGGTATCCATATGAGTCTGAGCCAGCTCTGGTTGTGAGTTAAAGCTCCATCAGCATCATTAACTGCTCGCCTCACTCCTTATGAGGAGAGATTTGATGGAAGCCAGATGAGGTTTCAGAATGCTGAAAAGGTCAAAATGGCTGAGCTCTAATTAGTTATGGAGCTTTTCATCATGCACACGTATAAATGAGAGGAAACCACCGTCCCACCCAGAATCCCCGTCACAGTGTGTGCAATGCCCTGTTTACATATGAGAATAAATAACTACACATAGACAGTACAGTAATGCATCAGTGGAAGCTTTTATGCTGCGTTTGTGTCTTTCTCTGCTTAGGAAATAATGATGATCACCTCACACAAAGGCTAGTTATGCAGAGCACAGTTTCCATGCATCTTTTAAGATGTGATGGTCCACTCATCAGTTCCATTTGTAGGATATATATCAGAGATGTTCACAAGTTTGCACACATAAAGCTATTTTGCATAACAATGTCCAGCTTTAAATGATTTTAGTGGATGACTAAATGAAATCATAGACCCAGCTGATTGAAATAAAGCAGACTGGTGACATCAGGCTCTGCAGAAGCCTGCTAATTAAGTCTGATGTGTTGCAGCAGGGAAACTCCTAACACGTGCCCACCTCGTTCTAAATGGTCTCTAATGTTTCTGTTCATTTAGCAGTTTTATAAATTATTAAACATACCTCACAAACCTTCTATTTTAGCACAATTTTGTCCTGTATTTTTATCCTGTGTGCTGTTACAGCCAGTAAAAGATTATTACTCATTAAAAAGTAATGGGGGAAAGTCATGGTGGTGATTATTGCTGACAGTTGTGATGTCCAACAGAATAAGCAACTTTTACAGCTAAGTCACAACACTCAAATCCTCTTAAATCCTAAAGACCTTTAAACCCCCCACAATCACCACAGCCTAGTCCCTAAATTAGGCAGATGTAGCCATTGCTAACAGAGTGCTTAGTAATGAACTATTTCCTTTTCATTTCTATAACTTAAAGAAATTGAACTTTGCGTGATGACTGCTCTGGACGAGCTCATTGATGATTCACAGCTCTGCTGCACATCCAGGCCTGTTCTCCATTCATCCACGCTCAACCCTGGATCTCAGCTTAGGTCTTAACAAACCAGACCTGTGTATGTTAGGCAACGATCCAAAAAGAAAAGAAAAAACAGTTCTTTTTGTTTTTTAGCTGCATTTTTACCCGCCTCTTATCAACGGCATGTTTTGTCTGCCAGTACGATTCCACATTTCAACACCGAGGTGCTAGCTTGCACCTCTGTCATCTCGTCCTCCGGCGCACGCCGCTTACAGACGTTCCCGTCGCCTTTGACCCCGCCTGAAGAAGCACATGTCAGACAGTCAGACGAAGCTGCATTGCTGTGGTCTGCCACACCGTCTCTCGCATACTTCCTCCCTCGTACCAGCACAAAGTGCGTGTCTGAAAGATTACATCAGTGTTTGCCATGTGTATTTTTAGATGCAGCTGGATTCAGGTTTAGCAGGCACCAACCAAGCTGTAAATCTTTATGACCGTTAGATCAATATTTGCATTGGCTTTTTAGGAAATGCTGATACGGGTTGGTATTGTATATGTGTGTGGTATATTTCATGACTAGAAATGCTAACTGATAAAATCCCACACGCATACTTAGAGTTTAGCTGTAAATTATAAGCTGCAGTTATGATGGCTGTAAAAATAGAATAAACAGCAATAAAAATGTTATTTTTATGTTCTGTGTATTGATAAGTAGTATTTTTGTACATACTGGGTGCAAACTTTAAATTCTCAAGTACATATTTTATCTTTCTTGTAATTGCTTCTTAATATTATAGCAACATGTTACTCAGAGTCCACATTACTTGTTTTTTTCTGCTTGTTATGCAGAGTTTGTACAGATAAATAAAACTTCACAAACCTTGTATTCTTTGTGTAGAACATGTTTTACCTTGTAGTTCAGTCTGTCCGCCTTTGGTTTCCTGCCATTGTTGTTTTTGGAGACGTAGATGTGGCAGCTTTGCAGAGAATGTTAAGTCACGCTTTTACCAGCTTTTTTAGTCTGAGCGGACTCCTAAAGGGCTCTTTAGTTTTCTGGGCAGGATGGTGTTGAGGGGACTGGTCTGGTTTCACATGTACTATATTTAGTCAACACTTATTCCACCCCACCTGTGTTTGTGGTTGTATGATTGAAGTAAAGGCACTTTTTTATTTGTTTTTTTATGCCATTTTCTTTTATTCTGTTTGGTTTGATTATTTGACGACGTGTGTAACACAACACACTGTTCCTTTTTGTTTTCTCTGCGTGTTTTTCTATATTTAACATCAAATATGTTGAGCTTGTTTTGTTTGGAAACTAGAGACCCTGAAGTTTGTTAAAGAATTTTTTAATTATACTTTACCCTCTAAAGAAATATGCACTAAAATGAATCTTTATTATATGTTCTGGAGTCTTCCAGCCAACAGGAAATGGTTCCATTTTGTTCGGAGGCATCTTTCCTTGCTATCCTCCTTCCTAAAGTGATTTTCAAGACTGCCCTGCGGTGGTCTTTCTCTTTCCTTGACATGTTTGAAGCCTCAGCGCCTGCCAATAAAATAAATAGCAGCCGACTTGATTATACAGGGATACACTGTTGAAACACTGCTCCCATTTAGTTCAGAGAGCCCAAATAGATAGATAGGCCTTTTTCTACCCACTGAGCAAAGAGCCCAAGCACATAAATGTTGGCATCAGTGAATGGCTGCGAGCCGCTGCCTTAAAGGGCCGCTCCTTCCTTCATATATCAGTCCAGGTCTCTTGGTTTGCTGCCTTTGTCTGGCCTGCAGCAGCCTTGACGCTCTACTCCCAGCAAAGGACAGTAGCCTCTTTTAAAGAAGTCTTCTGCTGGCTCAGCGTCTCCTCAAGGGAAAATTAGGGCTGCTGTCCTGCTGAAGGGAAAGATTGTGTTTTTAAGAGGCCCACCCAGGCCTGTTACCACCAACACCACAGTGTAGGCTGGAAAGGGCAAAAACTAAAAGGCGCGCCTTTGTCCAGACTGCATCTGATTCTTACGCTAGATTTATAGTCGTGGTGTCTGCATACGGTAAGGCCGGCATGAGCGACACTCAGCTGTGCTGGTCCTACTGTACGCAGACATGTCAAGCCACCATGCAGCCATGGATAGATGCTCAGAAGAAGCATGGGTGCTTCATGGGGATAAGGGTTCATTTTAAGGTCATTATTTTTAATTCTTCCGTCCACTCTTGACACACAGAAGATTGACAGAAGTCCAGTTATGCTTGGTGGGGGGGCAGGGTTGCCTACACCTGGACTACTTTAGCCTTTAGACAGGACGTATAAATGTCTTGGGATGGAGACAGACATGCAGCTGGAGAAATGATTTAGAAAACCGAGTCAGCACAGCTTATCTGTTCCGCTTGACTTGGCCAGAGAAACCCGCTCTGCTTTTTCCCTTTTTTGTAGATTTATCTTCCTCGTTTACTCTGTGCTTATTTAGGGGTTATCTCCCCCTTTGTAGTTCTCCTGGTGGGGATACGTACACCAAATGTCCAGTCAGAAGGCCTGAAATCTTCACAAGCCTGTTTCAGATTTGGCGGGCTGGTGGGCAGGATGCATAAGATGCAATGATTTAGGATTTCATCCGTACTGGGATAAGTTTGGTTCAGAGTAGTAAACGATTTAGCATGCTGAGATTGGACGGTATAAATAGAAAGGTCAGCTGTTTTAAGTGTGTGATGCATCACACTGACATTTCTCCTGCCTTTTCCTCTTCTCATCTTCCTCATTTACCGTTTCACCCCACATCTGTTTGTTTCTTTCCCCTTCATCAATCATTTACACTTTATCCCCCATCTGTACTCGCCCACCTTTTCCCCACTCCAGCAACCCGCCTCAGGTGAAGGACCAAGGTGGTCCTGGGGGCCCTCAGAAAGCTCTGTCACCAGCCCAGCTACCTGAAGAGGCAGAGTGCCTGACCGTGCCCAAATACAAGCGAGACCTGGTGCAGAAACTGAAGATCCTGCGACAGGAACTGTCACAGCACCAACCGCAGGCTGGCCACTGCCGCATCGAGGTCAGCCGCGAGGAGATCTTTGAGGTAAAAGCAACGAAACTGCCCCAAATGCTCAGCGTCTCTCAGACTTTCTCACTCTTCACCATGATGATGATGATGGAGCACTTTGTTAGTAGCATTTATGTTCCCATTTATATGCTGTCATGAGCCTAAACAAAAGTTTGGGAGATCAAATCTCTCACCAAAGCACCAGCGCATCTCAGAACATGCAAATGTGTGTGTTTTTTTTACCCAGCACAGCACCAGTACTCAGAATTGCTTCATAACTTTCAGAGAAAAGGAGGAACAACATGGTCTTCACGACACCACAAAGCTTTGTGTGTGTGTGTGTGTGTGTGTGTGTGTGTGTGTGTGTTTCTTCTTTTCTTGCTGTCCCAATCGTTTGTTGAACTGAGGCAGAGCATTCTTTCTGGGTGATTTCAGCAGCAGAGTAGACGGGTGGGGGGTGGAGCGTGTGAAGACAGCAGTGGCAAGTATTTGTGGCTAGACATAAGTTCATGACTACAAGCAGAGCAATGAAAACTATGACTTCATTTTGCTTTGACATGACAGCTGTGGAAGTCAGGAGTGAAAACCTGCTCTGCAGATTATTTGAGGCTTTCGAACAGGAACAAGCGGTGCAGTTTACTGACATCAATCACACTACTGGCTCCGTGTGCGGCCTGATACACCATTTCACTTCAGGTTTAACTGTGTTATATTTTAAACTATATTATAAACTGTGTTTTTTAATGTTTTAAACTGATTTTAATTCTCATGTTTTTTTTATTTTTATTGTTTTGTAAGGTGACCTTGGGTCCTGAAAGGTGCCTAGAAATAAAATTTATTATTATTATATTGTCCTTTAGCATATAGGTTTTAAATGCATAGGGACATTTTCTTCCATTTATATCAACCCAGCACCATAACTATTCTACCAACAGTATTCAGGATGCAGCTCAAGTTTAACTGTTTGTACACAGAGTTGTTTACTTACTTAAATACCCAGTAACACAATTCAGAATAAATATGACACCTACTACCACATATGCAGGATAGCAGTAACCGTCCTTATAATCAGAGCTAAACGTGGAAATACTCCAGCAGGGCTTCACAATGAAGGTGACATCGCACCTGAGCAGTAAATCACTCGTCATGTCCACGGAAATAAGAAAGAAAGAGAGAAAATCCTGAGATCTGCCTGCATTAGAGAAACATCCGTCTTCATGACATGTTGTTATCTGTGTGATTTTTTACGGCTCGGAGTAGAGCCAGATGAGGTAGCTCTGGTTAGGATGCCTCCCCTGGTGGGGGTGTTCTGGGTACGTCCTTGCATGGGGAGACCCCGCGGACATGCTGGAGGGATTAAATGTCTCAGCTGGTCTGGGAGCACCTCAGGATTCCCCCTGATGAGTTGGTGAATGTGCTGCCCCCCACCCCGACCCCGGATAAGCAGCAGAAAACGGATCAGTGCAGAATTTTTACCTCTTGCAGGTGTATCGCACCGTAGTAAACAGTTTTAACTATATAGCATTGTTCAGGCAGTTTGGCTATTTGGCACTATCCAGAGAAAGGTGGGAAACCCTTAAACAGACCGAGTATCCTGGACTGTCCTGTGTGAATACTCCAGAAGTTTTAATACAGTCTGTTTTTTATATCAAAAAATAATTTTTTATGAAAGATGACTTAAAGGCTTCAAGCATTTATCTACAGATACCATTTAGTATCTTTTCAAGCCTTTTGTGTTATTAAGGTTTATATTATATATATATATATATATATATTATATTTTTAGCCCTTAAAACATGTTTTTGTGCACTTCTAAGTTTTTAGAAATGCAGAAAATGTAAATTTATTCCATCCTGATGCTGCACATATATCTTTATATTCTTTGTGTTAATATTTTTCAGTCTGTTTAATTTTCTCTATTACATCACAGTACTTTCTGTGGGTCTGCCAAATATGGTCGTGTACTTCCTGTAATCAATGTGGTGAATCTGATACGTTGACATTTCTAGTAAACTTACCAATAAAATGTTTCTCTTCTGGGAGATTAGCGTATCACTGCTATCAAGCTACAAACATGGTGGAACAGGGTAGAAGTTCCTGTGACCTGGAAGGGGGCTGGGCATGACATGCCTCGTTTACATTTAAAGAGACGGCACCAAAACGAGTCGCTCTGAAGACACACCTCAGAACAGGGTTATAAGGTGTGTGTGG
>JBAMHV010000004.1:16818491-16829185 GCA_037177535.1 Pseudomugil gertrudae | reverse complement strand
TGTTTTAAAAGAAAAGCTTCAGTGCTTTTTGCACAGCTTGCTTTTTAGAATTAATAAAGAAATGATCACCCCCCCCCCCCCCCCACACACACACACACACACACACACACACACACACACACTCCATTTTGGACCTAAACAATGACGATACGTGCACGTTATCATTTTATTCATTAGTTCCTTGTTTAACCTCATAATGACACAGAAGCCTCCAGCAGCATTTATAATAACTTACAGCCTGCTGGGCTTTGAGTCGGGCCTTCTGTAGTTCTGTCTGTTCTTCATCTTCAAACCTCCTCAGTTCCTCCTCATAAGCCGTACTCGCCTGAAACTATACGAGTTGTTTTTTAAAAAACACATAACATGGATAAAGGTAGCAGAAAATTACAATGTACATGGATATTATTAATTCTACTTAGGATTTCAGTGCACAACAAAAGTTGCAGCATTTCTGAAGCAACTTTGTCCTTTTTGTCCCTAAAACATGGTTAATAAGGATCTGTGTGAAGTTTGTGACCAGTCTCAGTGTTGTGAAACAGCTTAATAAATGTTTGTTTATAATACACAACTAGTTTAAACCGCTCCATCACTGTTTTACTTTCACTGTAAACATGAGTTAATACCCTGCTAGGTTTTTTGTGAGACTGTCTGTGGCGTAGTCCTACTCGTCCTGCAGGATCAGACACGAAGAGGTTCGTTTGCCTCTCATCATCAAGGCTCAAGGCCTCTGCCATGGCCTCCTCTAGCTGTCCATGCAAAGAGCGGCGTACGCGAGGAGGAGAGGGCGATAAGGAGCGTGTCCGGTGGCTGGGTTCAGGATCAGCTGCTTCTGAAACTATGAAAAGTTCAACACACTTGATACGTTTTCAGGAAGATGATTTCCTGGAACAGTTTAGAGCTAATCTCCGTTTTCACAGTGCTGGAAATGAACCATTAAACATGTTATTAAACATAATAAGAACCAGTTTTAACTGGGACAAGCTGCTGTAGCTTAAAAAGTGGAGAGCAGCCTGAAGAGCGACGTTTTTAGCCTGAATGAACATGTGCTGTACCCGTTTGTTGTCTGAGAGTCTGGCGACACTCAACAAGGCTGTCGCTGTGGTGCGAGTGCTTGTCTTCTTCTCTGGTTTCACTGGAGTCTCCACTTTCCTCCAGAACCCGTTTAAGCATCTAGAGGAAGGAGGTATTACACACAATTAAAGCTTCTGCACACAGAGGAAAAACAGAGGGCTGGTAGAAGATAGCAGAGATTCAGGCTGAAAATAAATACAACACGTACCGTATCGAGCTCCTTCAGTCTGTGGGAGAGATTCTCCGATATGTGGTGCAGCTCTGCTTCTGCTTTCTTGTTCCTCTGTCTGCGGTAAGACAACGGCTCTTCAAAACCCTCTTGTTTTGTTCTGCTACCGCTTTTCACACGCAAAATAAAAGAACAGAGCAAACAGCATTATTACATTGTACTCACATTAAAAACTTTCACTCAAATTAAAAAAAAAACTTGATCTACCAGAGGTTCATTTTATCTCTGTAACTTCTTCTGTCCTTACTCCTTTGTGTACAACTCATCTCATCATCTTCCTCAGTGTCTGGGGGGGAAGGTGTGATGGTTATTGGTTCATCTTGCAGAGTGAGGAAGAGCACATCTGGCTGGGGGCGGAATAAGACCCTCCTGGGACCTCCATTAGTTGGCTTTGATCAGAAAAAAAGTTGCATTTAAATGATTTATGTTGATGAATTCTTCTGAGGTCTGGTTTTTAAAGAGCTGCTCTGGTACCTCTAATGTTTCCCCCTGCATTCCCGCTCTGCCCGGTTGCTGCCTGGATACCGACTTCTCACTCACAACTGGAAAAAACAACAAAAACATGGCAGTAAAAAGTGATTCTCTGTGGGCAATATGATCCCGTTGACTCAGTTTGATACGATCCAATCATCAGTGGCATCCAGATGCCTGTATTTGGACTCACCAGGAGAGGAGCAGTGGGCAGGAGACTGTAATCCATTAGTCTCAGCTACCAGTTCAGGCCCCTGTGGGAGGAGAAGAATGACAGCAAACATTACCTGCTAATGTCCTCAGAAACTGACCACAACACTTTAAATAAGGCAACACGCTGATATTATGATGGATAATAAACAAGCAAGTCCATGTAAAAGTGAGAAACTGAACATGGATGCTGATGTGCATCCCAGTTACACAAGCGGACGCTGCAGCACATCGTTACGTATGGTCAGGTGCTTGGCTCTGTGCTTTTACAACCATGTAAACATAGTATTTCCCAATGAAGTGAAAACTAAACTTTATACATGTTAGACAAAAGACAAACACCTCCACACGTTGTCATATTCTATCAGGATAAGGTTCTGGTTATTTTCCATACCACTGAATCCAGTTTAAATCACTAGGAGAGCCACAGTGTACACCCCAACACAAACACAGAGACAAAACAACCCCTCACTCCTAAGGAGATTTTATGTATGTCTGTCATTGGCTGCAGACAGGATGATGAAGAGGAGGATAATCCAGAGCACCCTGTACAGGACAGACAGCAAAGGCTCAGGCAGCGCTGCTGCCTTAATGAGCATCATAGAAACTCTTTCCTGCCTTCAATAAGACGGTTTAACTCACCATCCTTCTGTCACAGATACATCATGAGTGATTATTGTAACTGGTGAATGTTACACAGACATCATACTATTAAATATATATCATACGCCAGACTATTCACTTTATGGTCTACATATTTATATACCTTTTAAAAAATTTAATCTCTTGTAAATATTTATAGTTTATTAATAGTTTATTTAATGCTTTCCATAATATATGGAACAACTAACCTAAAAAAAGTAGGATTAATAAAATACTTCTATCCATCTGTGAAAGGTGGGAGGAAGCCGGAGGCCACAGGGAGTACAAACAAAATCCACAAAGGAAGGCCGATCAGACGGCTCAAACCACTAACCACTACACCACTGTGCAACACCACTTTAAAATGTTTGGAAATTAAATAAATCTGAAAAAAAACCTGTGAGGATGAATGTATGTATACACATGTGTTAAAAGTCTGTTATTATTGTTATTCTGTGAGTGTCTCCATCAGATGTGACAGTTTTTCTTCTCACACGCGCTCCTGATGACTGTTGTGTTTTAGAGAAGCTTTAGGATGTTTACCGTTGCTTTACAGGTGTAAAAGGTTTTTTATGTTTATGTAGAGGACTGCAGGTAATGTGGTTTTACTTTTACTTTATGCCTTTCTCTCCCGTTTTCCACCTTTTCCCTCAGCTGTCTCGCTTCTCCGTCCAGCAGTTAAACAGAAATGTTAAAAAAAAACATATCTGGACAGAAAAGGTTTAAAAACTAAAAAGTAGAAGCCGAGTTGGACCATATTGATCCTTCCTGTCATGTATGGGAGGAACTAAAACAGGAAATGTAAGTGTGGCTGGATTTTCAGGAGGACCTAAGTGTCTCATATCTGCTGCTCGATGGTTTATAAAGATCTGAGGAGAAAAACCAGGAAGTTGCTAAAGTACCAAAGTATATTAACTCTACCTTTATTGTGGCAGGAACACTGTTCTCTGTGGGAACACAGCTGAGTGATTGTGTGTCTACACTGGGACCGCTGGGACCGTTGCACTGGGTGGGTGGCTGTAGTGGGATAGCCGAGTGAATCGGTTCAGCCTGTGGAGGTGCTGCAGCGTCCACGAGACCTGAGGGAGGGACCACATCGGAGGCTTGGAGACCAACATCTGAAAGGAGACACAAAACCAGACGCAGAACTAAATCCACAGATTTCTCACTTATTTCCATTTTTTCCAAACAGAAAGGTTTAACTGGTCTGTGTGGTTTCATCCGAGTCCCAAAGGAAAACAGGTAACAGCTTTAACTGGTGCGTGTACCAAGGAGCAAATGTTTTAAATGTCCTCAAACAACAAACACGACCCCCTCAAAAAACAGCTAAACTTAGAGCTGAGCCCTCTAATAAGTTTTATAAGCATTTAAAACAAAAAATACAAGTTTTAATGAGACAATGTGAGTTTTTATTTGTACCTTCTGGTTTGTCTGTAAATGTGCGAGCAGAAACACCCAGCCCAATAAGCTCGCTAGCAGATTCCACCTCCTCAGCGTTCCTGGCCTGGAGGGATGGTTTATTGGACTGCTCGGATGATCTGAATGACAAAAGAACATAATCAATCACACGTATCAAATAACTGAACGTTTACATGAAAAACACTTGTAGGATAAAGGTCTGGTAAACTTATAGATGTGAGGTTTTCATCACAATCTGAGGTGATGTCACCAAATCTTTGCTTTACAAAAACCATAAAAAAAAATAAAAAAAAAGGTTTTGCAGCATTCGTCACTGGTGTTTATATCAGGAGCAAAAAGGGAATCAAAATATATTCTATCCCCGGTGACCCTGTTATTTCTTTTATTATTTTTTTCTTTCTGCTTTGTTCTGTGACGTTATTCGCATAATTTCAAATATCTCAATAAAAAAAGTTCTGCAATCAAGCCAACCTGAAAGAATCTGAAAAACCTCACAGTGAACTAAAAAAAACCTGCAGTAATGCCAGTTAGACTGTACGAGATCAGCTGGTTGTGTCACGATTATGTGCACTTACAAATGAATAACATGGAGCGGCGCTTTCACTCTGTGAAGCTGCGCTTTTACTTTAGCGACTCCTCAGTAACCCAACCATCACACAGTGTCAAAGTCCAACATGATCTTAAACCATCTGATATTCCCATTAAGCAGAAAATAAAACTAAAGACCAGTTTGCCCACAATGTGTAACCATGTGAGCTCTCAGGACCGAATAGCTAATATATTATAAACCCTTCTAAATCAACTGTTAATGTAATTTAATTGTGTTTCTAAAAATCACCTTCATGTGTGTGCATGTGTGTGTGCATGTGTGTGTGTGTTTGCACTTACTCAACACTTAATGAGACCGACACTCCCTCCAGCGTTGTCTCATTTTGATTCATGACATTAATACCAGGTGGCTTGTTTGTTTCAGCAGGTTCGACCTCATTGTGAGCATTACTAAATGCCTCTGAAATGGAGAACAACACGGTGGATTCAGGAGGAACAGGACACTGAGAAAAATAGCTGAGACTGTAACATGTAACGAGCTTCCTGAAATCCTAAAGCGGAACAAACACATGCAGTCTGCATCAAACCAAGTCAGACAACAGGCTCAGGCTTCACTCTGGACATATTTATTATTTCTTAATGCATCTGAGACCCAAACTGAAACAGCAAACACTACCGATACATTAAAAAAAAGATTGGGAGCATATCACGTAGGAAAGCTTTGGTTTACAAACCCAGATGAAGTTGGGATTTCATGTGAAACACAAAAATAAACCAGAATATATTGATTCACAAATCATTTTAACCCATATTCAACTGAATGCACTGAAAACGAGATATTTCATGTTCAAATTGATTAACTTTATTACTTTTTTGTGTGCAAATATTCCCTCATTTTGAGTTTACTGCCTGCAACCTCTTCTATAATATATGGAACAGGAAACAGTGGGAAAACCACCTGGAACATTAAACAGCGTCACTGGAAACAGGAGAGTGTCTCGATTGTGTATAAAAAGGAACATCTCTGAAAGTCGTTCACAAACAAAGAGGGACGAGATTCACAACTAGCTGCAGTTCAAAGACGTTTAACATACATGTGCGAGAAATGTAGAGATTTCATCTACAACATACAGCCCATAATAATCACCAGAGCTTCAGATAATGTGAAGAAATGTGAGCGGTAAGGTAAAGAACCGGCAGCGAAAGCCTGCAGGCTTCAATCGCACTGTGCAAAAAGGATTTTCCACTCAGGAGTAACACCCGTTAATCATATGTACGTCTACATGCAAGTTAAACTCACGCAAAAAGCCTCATAAAGGGTTTTAGAGCGGCTTACTTATCCGGAACGTTCCCGCTTATTCCAGGATGTCAGCGCCAAACCACATTTCTATTTGAACTGTTGCTGCCAGGCAGGTAACACAGGACAATAAAGACAAAAATAAATAAATTAAAAAAAAAAATAAAGTAAAAAAAAAAAAATTTAAATAAAAAAAAAAGACAAAGAGATTAAAGCAGCTTTTATTTAAGCGCTGCTTCCACACACACATTACTGAAAACACATCTAATGTAGGAGAGGCTTTAAAGTGTAATAACAGGATGGAAGCTCGTTTCGTTTGCTTTTATTTGATCCTATTCTGCTTTTACATCAAGATTTTACACGATTTACTGATTGGATGGTGTTTTTAAAGCTTGTCGTATTTGTTACTGTAATGATAAAGTTATTCTGCATGGATTGAAACAGCGTGGCGTCGTAGTAAAGGGTGCAGACACTAGACTGACCCGCCTCCAGTCCAAACCTGTCTCACATTGAAAACAAGCGTCTCATTATGGAGGGCAAAAGTATGACAACATCGAGCTGTAGTGAGCAGGAAAAGCAAAGAAAGCCCTTCAAAGCTTCAGCAGTTTGTATTCTCGGTTTCTATCATGCTTTTTGAATGTTTACAGAAAATGTGATGTAAGAGGTAAATAAGCCTGTTTCAGCTTTTTTTAGGGTTTGATGCAGGCAAATAATTCAAAACGAGTCCATGTTTGCTAAAAACAATAAAGTTTATCTGTTTGAACATTAAATATCTTTGTAATGTATTAAACTGAATACATGTTAAAAGGATTTACAAATCAATGTATTCATTGTATTTACATTTTACACCATGTCTCAACTTTCATAGCATTATGTTTGTATTATAAAGACAGAAAGTCTAAGACATGACATCTAATTAGTCCATTGACTTTATGAAACTCAGAGCTTTTTACAGACTTTAAAAAATAAAAAAAGCAGAGAATCTGCTGAGTAGATAACGTATTAATCTGATTACCATTATCCTGGGGCTCCTCAATCTCCTCATTTAGATATTCCAGAAGACCATCAAAGATTTCCAGGAGATTCTTGATAGATTCCTCATCTCCTCTGACAACATTTTCCCCTGCAAACACAGCCATCCCCTCATAAAATATCTGTAACGTTGAAACAATTACTTTGTTCCTACTTATCACATCTCCTTAGTGAATTAAAAAAGCAAGTTGGTCCAAATAAGGAAGCTCGCAGCAAACAAACATAAAAAACATCCAAAATACAGACTCAATGTGGTTCTAATGAAATGTTTTTCCTCTACCTGTAATGTGCGAGAGGCTGATCTGAAGATAATCCAAAGACAGGGAATCAATCACAGATTGAGCATTGTGGACATCATCCTCTTGACTGCATGGTGCTGGAATATAATCTAATTAAAGCATAAAAAACATGAACCATCAAAGCCAGAGTAGCAGACCATGTGGCAACATCCTGCATCCTCTGTAATGCTGAATCACACACAATCTCCTCATCTGTTTGGGTTTTTTACTCTCTTTGCACATGGCGATACATGCGTGAGCTTAGGAACTATATGGTTTAAGGCATACTCGGTCTTATAAAGCATTCCCGACACACTAAGCGTACTCAGATAACCATGTGCTCAACTAAACCCTCACTGTTTGGTAACCAGAGTTTCCAATATGCTTTATATGGCAGTAAATAGTGGCTATTTAAACCTACTAGTTGCCTGATTCTATGCAAATGTGTCCATTAGTTGCCTTATCTCCAAATATGCAGGTACGATTTAAATACATTATTATTTTGTCTGTATCTTTATTAAACTCAAGACATGAGTGGAGTCACTTCACATGAAGAAATAAGCTAATAATCAGGTATTCTTTTAAAAAGCTCTAATCAGTGATGAGTCATTAGCATCAATATTAAAAGATCTTCTACTTGCTCTTACCTGGAACTTTCTCCCCGAAGATGTTCTCATACAAAGCGATGAAAACATCTGCTTTACAGTCCTTCACTTTCCTTAGCCTCAAATTTATGTGACACTTGCTGAGTAAATCATTAGCCACATCAACCCAATCTGCAGAGAACATGGGAAGTACTTTAGTGGAGAGCTCAGGATGTAAAGAAAATCACTTTTATTCAACCAAAACTGTCATTTAAATTCATTTAAAGGACGCCGCACTTCCTTTTACATTTACACAACAAATGCTAACACAGTGCTGTTTAAAATAATCTATTTATTTGGCATCGATGGAGACTGAAATATGTTTCAATGCCATTAATTCAACAATAGCAAACAACTGTTTGAACCGACCTGACTCATATGCGTCAAAGCAACCTTTGTTTACAGTAAGTTTGCCGCAATAGCTAGCTAATGTTGCTAATGTGAGGTATCGGGAGCATTGTCAGACAATGTTAACAGGCAACTTCAAATCCGTACACTAAAAGTGCTTCTACCACATATCTATCTAATACAAGGTTGACTAACAACCGGAAAACAAGACACCCAACAGTTAACGTTAGCATTAAGTTAGCATTACGTGTCGCTAGCTTTCGCCCATACTGAAGTTCTCAACTGCCTTACTTCTCTCTCCCTCTTGGGTTCCCATGAAAAAGCTGTTGACAAGACGCAGCTGGACCACCAACTAGCTACAAACGAGTCTTAGAAAAAGTCCAGAACTGTGATCCAGGCTTAAATAGGCGGTGTCAGAGTTGTTATGGTTGGTTTTCGGTATCAGGGAAAATAAGGAACTATCAGTTCACATTTTAAAACTGATGTCTTGTTTGATTGGACGTTCGCTTGTTCTTTGTTTGCGGAAGTGGATTCGGTTGTGGTTGTGGTTGTGTACCGCCACCTAGTGGCTTTTCTGGGTAAGAGCCGTCTCCGCTAATACAATCCAAAGACCCCGGCAGCTCTCTGCTGCAGCGCCTCTACGTTTATCAGAAGTTTTATAGTTCAAACTTAAAAAGCTAATGATACAATTAGTACCTTTAAAAGTCAATTAATAATACATATAAAGTAATAACTAACGCGTTGTGCAGATAGGACACTTGTTTGTTTTAAAAACAAAAGATGACTGTTTAGATGAAAGAAAGCTTTAATATGTAGGTGAGGAAATTACAGTCAAATATAATAGTGATTATGATATCAGCAACGCATAATCAAAATGATATTATCTTATATATCATAGTGACATTAAAAGAAAGACTAATATAGTATATTCAAAACAGAATAATAATATTGAACACAGGCAGGCAGACAGGTAACAATAATGGAAAAAAAACAAACAAAAAACCCAAAAAACCAAACAAACAAAAAACAGCAACCTTAAATGAGACAACCTCATGCGGAGAGTTAGAACGATCTATTTACAATTCATTCAGATGTATGTGTTAAGTTTCCATTTAGTAAAATTACACTATAATAATGTCTTATTTTTTGTAAAGAAAAAATGACAATTTATTTAAAATGGCCAGTGGTTTGGTGAGCCAGCAAAACATTATAAACCAAACACTTCTTGTTTTCTTAAAAAGCTTTTATCAAATCATGAATTTGCCTAAATCAGCAGATGTACGTTAAGCAGATCAGCTCAAAACAACATAAACTAATAAGAAGAACCTCATCTGGTTACTTAACCACATTTGTTTAGTAGCACTATTGCCAACATTAAGTGTAGCTCCTGAGGTGGATTCAGATTCGTTCATTTTTTTATTTTCAGTTTAATAAAGGATTAAAAAGAGAAAGAGTTTTTACTTAAAAGAGAAAAAAGCCATTAAAAACATTTTTAAAAATGTGAAACTGGTTTGTAAATCAAGATTTCTATCCTATCTAGAGCTAAGACAACACACACACACACACACACACACACAAAGAAAAGATAAAAAGTTAACACTTTTTGAAAATGATCTTTAGTTTCTTTAAAAGCATCGCCTCTTTTTCCAGTTTAACAGAAAGTGATTGACAAGTTTTATCTTAAATGCAGGACTGATATAAAGCAAAGGGTTTTTCACACATCCAGGTGTTGTCCAGCTCACATGGCTGGTCATTCCAGCTTCTTTCATCATCAAAGTCCAGTATTTCTCCACAATCTTCATCCATGCCATTTAAACTCCCAATGTAAACCCCACTGTTGGGCTCAACGATCCCCCAGTAACTGAAAGCAAATTATAAAAAGCAATTATAATACAGTAGTTATTCACAACATGCTCTCATTAAATGTCCAAATAAATTAAAAATGTAATATTGTAAAAGACGTGTAAATGAAAGTAATGTTTAACCTCGTGATCAGTGGTGTTCCATCTACCCACATTCGATTCCCTTCACTTTCACGGCCAGTCAATCCAATCCAGATTTTCTTCTTTAATTGGCCTGTGAATTTCTTGACAATGCGAAACATCAAATGAATTCAACTTCAGATCCATCAATAAACATTTGTCACTGTTTGTACACTGCCAAAAAATAAATAAAGGCAAGGCAAGTTTATTTATACAACACCACAGGACAACTCAAAGTACTTTACATTGAAACAGTAAAAGCATACAAACAGCTGTATTTTGCAATACAGCTGGATACCTGGATTTAAAAGTGTCTCCCTGTGGTGAAAGTTTAATCTCCACCGGCAGTTTGTTCAACATGTTTGCAGCATAACAGCTAAACACTGCTTCTCCCTGTTTAGTCTGGACTGGTCTGGGTACTGGTCTGGTTACTGGTCTGGACTCAGGTCTGGACTCTGGTCTGGTTACTGGTCTGGACTCTGGTCTGGTTACTGGTCTGGTTACTGGTCTGGACTCTGGTCT
>JBAMHV010000004.1:16798148-16808353 GCA_037177535.1 Pseudomugil gertrudae | reverse complement strand
CCCCCCCCCCCCCCCCCCCCCCCCCCCCCCCCCCCCCCCCCCCCCCCCTCCTTCCTTTTTCGTGAGATTGTTTGGTCCTGTCTAGGCTAACCCACATAAAATGGGAAATAGCTTTGGCATATAGATAGATAGATTTATTTTTTCAGATAGTTTAACTGGATTATTATATACAAATGTATTTCTGTTATCCTAAATTGTTACTCTATAGTTTGATTGGCCCTTCTGCTGAGAGAACTGAGTTTTAAGCATGTTGAACTCGATCTGGTCATATAATACTCAAAATAAGGCTTATCTATGGGGTGAAGACAAACATAGATACATACAGATGAACTGACTGTTTTGTTTATTTGTATGAACACATATATGTATGCATTGTTGAGGAAATGCTATATTTAAGCTCATCTATTATGTTCAGTTTTACTGAAGGGCCTTGGCTGTAGAATAAACAACTGATACATGCTAAACTAGGGTCAGGTAGACCTCGCTGACCTCGCTGACCCAGGCTCTTTCTGATACTTGCAGAGTTTCTCCAGATGACCGGAGAACATATTGACTCATGGAGGATAAGGTTGTTATGTAAAACATCTGTTTCTATAATAGAGGGCTTGTTGGGATGACTGAGTATAAAAGTATATGTAGATATGTATTTCTGTACAGTATGTATATTTATTTATATTGCAGAAAGAATATTTTAACTTATTTTTTATTTACCACAGAAAGTTTTTTTGTTTACTTGCTTTACATGTTTCGACCACTTCCTGAGGTCTTCCTCAGAAGCGTCACATGATGTTGTTGTGACGCAGTGGCGAACTGTGAGCTCCACAGCTGGACCTTCACCTCAAAACTATACATGTGGAGTTGGTTAAAACCAACTTAAGTAAGCTTGGCAGACCAGCAGCAGCCCAATAAGGACCACAGTCATGCTCTGTGAAGTAAAAGTGAAAATATATCACACTCCGTTAACTAATTCTCCTTTTAATCTTTCTTTGAGGCATCTATAAGGCAGGTACAACAACCTTGGTCCAGTGGAAAAACTGTGAAATGGATAAATTCCTGTATTACCAAAGAGAGTGAGTAGAAAAATGACATTTGCACTGCTTTCTTATCAAACCTCTAGATTAGAGTGGAGATAACTGCTATGAAAATAATGTTACTGAACCTGTTCTCAAAACTTTTAAAAATGCAACAGAAATGACTTGTTCTTTGTGCATTTTAGTCTAACTAGTGATAGATAATATCACCAGAACAGACCAGAAAGAATTTGGCATGTCCAGTCTCTACGAAACCTTGTGAAGCTTGAAACATTTTCCAAATGATGTGAGAATATTTAGCATTTTCTTTAGCAATACCACAATCACTTATACAAAACATGGAAAAGAAAAGTTTTATTTAAACACATTCATTTCTGGACAACCTGTTGTTTTTATCCACGATTGCTTTAAAATGAACTCAAACTTTATTGTTTCAGTTAAAAAAATTACTCATTTTCTTCAACTGACACTTCTACACAACACTCAAATAACATGTTGGATGGAGTTACATGTAAAGTATGCTCACATTAAGCTTTTATACAACAATGTAAGGGACCTTCAGGAACTTTTGGTTAAAACGGTTTGATCATAGCAAAGACACAGGCCACGGGCAGTTGCAAACCAATATTGACAATGTGCCATTTTCCCATCCCTAATGCTCCTATAATCAACCCCAGCGTTGTTCCCAGGGTTCCTTGCCATGATGTCCATCTTCCAGCAGCAGCTGCTGTTGCACCTACAGACACCCCAGCTGCTCCCACCACACCAAGCAGTGCTCCGGCGGTACCCCCTTCACCCAGAACTGGAGCTAAAACCTCCATCCCAAATAATAAACCTCCTGCTACCGACGCTGCCCCTGCTATAACCTTTACCTCCCCGGCTGAATGTCTTACTAGTGTCCCACCAACTGTAGCCCCCAAACTTAGCTGACACAGCTTTGCACTAAAGAACGCTGTATTCACAGCTTCCAGAGAGGACTGGTAGTTCATACGAGCACCAATGACTTCTTTGGACTGATTATGCCCCGCTGCTCTCATCTTCATCGCAGCTATGACCACCTCCTGCCCGGCGTGTAGGGTGAGCATGGCGATGACAAACGTTGCAAACATTCCCATGCACCCAACCAACATCCAAAACTTGAAGTCTGACGCTTTCAGAAGAAAATAGCCCATCAGGCCGACTAAAGCCAGAAGCACTAATAACACAGACTGATGGTTTCCGTAACCAAACAGACCAAAACCTGATGTTACCATGGCGATTATCGTCATTGGAACTCCAGAGAAAGCCAAAAAGTCCACATTTTTCATCATGGCTGTGTTGATCCAGTCTTGAAGAGTTTTTTGCTCCATCTCAGCCTCTTCGTTCTCAAGCTTCTTCCTCTCGATCTCCTCCCTCTCCTGTTGCTCAGTGACCCACGTTGTCCTGTCCTCCATCCCACTTGTGCAGCCTCCTTTCTCCAGCGACCGGATCCTCTGCTCGATCTGCAAGGTCACCCTCTGTCTCTGCTGCTGGTGACTAATCTCAAGGTTCTCCCTCTCCACTGATCTGGCATCAGATCCCAGTGAACAACAGACCTCCCCCTGCTTCCAGAGGACCCTGAACAGAAAGCGCATAGGTGGTTTGAGCACTGTGAACAAGCCGAGAGCCCACAGAAGTCCCACCATTTTATAATTCTTAACAATCCATTCAATCGCTCCTCCAAAAGTGGCTCCGCTGAGAGTTATTCCGAGGGCTCCAGCAAATCCCGCTGATGCCCACAACCCAACAGTGTCTCTGCGGGAGCCAGTACAGCTTCTTGTGGCTACAAAAAATGATGCTACCACCGCTGCAAGAATCACACCAGCTATCACTGATGTCATTGCTGTTGTAAGTGCTGTGGCTCCCATGAGGGTCCCCAGCCCCAAAGCACCCACTGCCCTGGCTTCCTCTATCACCGGTTTTAGTGAACTACTTCTCGTCAACATCGCCACAATCTTGTCCACTGGGTCCTCTGTGGCTCCCAGTATGCAGCCTCCGACTGCTCCCAGGACAAACCCCACAGCTGTTTCCTGTAACTTGCTCCTGGATCCTGAAACAGCACAATGACGGCGTTAGTGTGATGAATTTTTCTTACATTTATCTTTAGATTGTTGTTTTAAATGTTCTGTATGTTTTAATCTTTTAAATATTGTTTTCCTTTCCTCGTAGACTTTTAAAACTCCACATGTTCCTCATTATATTTATCATATTTTTGCTATTCCTGAGTACATGTACATTTCCTAAACATCATTTGTTTTCAATTTAACAGCATATTGTTTAAGTCTAATTATTCATTTATTTATGAAGTGTGCAAATTCTTTAAATTGACTCATATCATGCAGCCAGCATTCAGACACTCAACAGACTGGTTAGTCAGGTTTAACCAGCAGAGACAACACTGTCCTCAGTCCCTTTCTGTCTCCCCCGCTGCATGCAACTCTGACTATAGACAATAAGAATAAATGAAGAGCTAAAACCTCCTCATGTCAGTACAACAAAGTCATTGTTTGATTAACTTTAAACAGTTAAAGCCTTGTACCTGTTTGTTTTTGTTAAGCCTATTTTACACAGACAAAAGAAGAAACCACAATAATATTTTATCATCAATATAGAAATGAAAGTCAGAATTACAGGTTTAAAAAGTGTCTTTACCATGATTAGACTGTTTCATGTTGTCCGTTGACAGTCGGTCTCTAAAGACTCTTCCTCTGCGTTAAGGTAATGCTCCTCAGTATGCCAACAGCACAACGTGTATAGTACAATGTGGTTGAAAGGACTACTTTTTTCCTGTTGACAGCTGATACAAGGCACACCCAATGCTGGTTTGTCTTCCTGTAGCCTCCATGAGGGAGCCTGTTTTCCAAGAACTCTGCAT
Organism: Pseudomugil gertrudae; assembly: GCA_037177535.1. Lineage (NCBI taxonomy): Eukaryota > Metazoa > Chordata > Actinopteri > Atheriniformes > Pseudomugilidae > Pseudomugil > Pseudomugil gertrudae. The sequence goes on along the minus strand of JBAMHV010000004.1, from coordinate 16,804,429 downwards.
TGTGGTTATCAGATGTTCGTTTATTCATCCTGCACTCGCTTTATAATGTCTGTTCATTTTTGTACCAGCACGTGCTGAAAAGGAATGCAGTTCAGTTAGATTAGTGTACTTCCAACACGTAATGTTGCAAGTAAACCCAGAAAGGGTTTTCTGCCATCTTTTTTTCATGTACTCCTGAAAAACAGTCAATGTACCCGATCACAGATTTATACTCTGGAGATTGTGACAGTACATCCTTCCCTCAGAAAAGACACCATACTGTGTTTATCTTGTCTCTTAGCTTTGCTAAGTTACTGGACGTCTGTTAGATGTTTGTTTAACCCTGACCAAGTAAGCCACATATCACAGTTTAATGTATTCAGACTTCATTGAATACTGTGTTTTTGAAAGGATTTATTCTATAGGTAAATTAAAAAAGAAAAAAGTCAGGTAGCTCTAGACATTTTGATAAACACCACTAATTTTCTTCCTTTAACTCTACGTTTTGACTTCTAAATATTGATAAAGACTGTACCAAATTCACTTAAAGTGCCATATCAGCTTGTAGTAATTGTCATCTATTAATACATTATGATTTGTGTCTGAAATCACCATCAATAAAATGAAAAAATATCCCTGAAAAAGGCATTGATCAATTTAGCTGCATAAAGGAAACACTCTTCCTCTATGTTGTCTTATTCATCTTACTTTTTAAATAAAACTATATCAAAACATGTAATTTAAGTGGAGGTTTTTGCAGCAGTTTAAGAATTAGTTTGGCTTTATAATTTAAAATGAGGCTTTTGCCTGTCAATGCTTTAACCTCCCACACAGTGGCAGCATCTGACCCTGCTTGTCAGGTTTGAAAATGCACTAGGTTGAATAAAGTCTTATCCATTTTTCAGCAGATCATAATAGTTTAAGCTATTAATAGCTAGTGTTAGGGAAAAGATAGAGGCTTATAGTATGGAAACAACTATAACTACAAAAAAAAAAACACCAGACATTGTAGTATTGCTAACGTAGGAAGTGTGTTATCTGTTTTGTTTCCTCCTTAATGTGAGTCTGCGCGCCAACTTTTAGGTTTGAAAAAAAAAACTTGGCCGCTCCCGCCAAATCAGCTGTTTCTATCAACCAATCACAGACAAGAGATGGCACACACAAATTTGCATAGAGTCTACATAAAAAGCCCACATATCCGTCTGTTTCTCACAACGATTGTTGAACAACTCATCAACAACATGCCTGAACCAGCAAAGTCCGCACCCAAGAAAGGCTCCAAGAAAGCCGTCACGAAGTCCGCTGCTAAAGGAGGCAAGAAGAAGAGGAAGACCAGGAAGGAGAGCTACGCCATCTACGTCTACAAGGTCCTGAAGCAGGTCCACCCCGACACCGGGATCTCCTCCAAGGCCATGAGCATCATGAACTCCTTCGTGAACGACATCTTTGAGCGCATTGCTTCTGAGGCCTCCCGTCTGGCCCACTACAACAAGCGCTCCACCATCTCCTCCAGAGAGATCCAGACCGCAGTCCGTCTCCTGCTGCCCGGCGAGCTGGCTAAGCACGCCGTGTCTGAGGGAACCAAGGCGGTCACAAAGTACACCAGCTCCAAGTAAACCCGATGCCTCCTGAGGCGCAAAAACACAACGGCTCTTTTAAGAGCCATCCACTTTCTCTGGAGAGCAGATTGCAATGCAACAACTGAAACGTCATACTTTTTATTTTCATAATCGTTATCAAATTAAATAAATGAATTTCATAAAGTGCTTTGAACTTCTACGTTTGGTTAACAAGTATATTTCAAAGTTAAGGTTTCAGTGTGATTAAATAAAGGATATTATGCATCATGGGACTAAACGATTTTTTTGTTTTTTCTGGTACATATGCTAAGACATGACTGGTCCTATGTAGCTATAGGATGCATGTGCACTATATGAATATCACAGTAGGACTTGGTAAACTTCACAGCTGAATAAAAAAAATCTTGTCAGCTGTTTGAGGTTTGCCACTGGCTGGTGTTTCTTGGTATTTAGAAATGTCATGTCCCCATTATTTAATGGTTTTCTTAGGTGTCTATGGTGTTCAGATACTCGCATAAACATAAGATTTTACATAATTCTAGGTGAAATTAATAGAAAAAAAATGCAGTAGTAAATCTGTCCTCACAAACCAATCATTAATTTGGAGCATTTCAGGTGCAGTCTTAATCATGAAAAGGATGAATATTGATAACTTTTCTGACTTCTGCATATGTTCATGTTTAAAATGACAATTTTAGGTTCAATGTGAAGAAAAAGAGGCCCAAAATTTAACAGGTAGCTTATCACTGTACAAAAACAGCTACTGTATCTCCATTTATGTTTTCTGATTCATTAATAAATTCATAATGAGTAAAACATTTTTAATGATCGATTAGAACAGAGTTCGTTTTAATTTATATCAGAAGTCCAGAACAAAGGACACTTATCTGGCTGCGCCAGTCTCCATGTCGGTGTGTTTGCTGCTGCCACAATATCACCTCTCAATTAATAAATAATAGCAAACAGACGGCTGTTTTGGCTTTAATCGCTAAAGGAACATGTAAGGCAGCTATAAAACGTGTTTTAATGAAGCTTCGATGAGCATAAAATCATTTTAAGAGGAAAAAGTGAGGTAAAACCCGTTGAGCAGCGCGGAGTTCCGCGTTGGATCGGTGGTGTTTGGAGGCTCTACGAAAAAACAAGAAAGAGCTTATGGGTTGTAAATTAGCTTAATATGAAGAAAAACAAGTCTACTATCAGTTTCTTTAGTGTCAAACTCCTGCGCTTCACCAACAGCGATATTTTACTCTTTTAATGACTGGGAGAAAACACAAAGTGGCGACATTCGTGTTGAGCACAGGCGCGAAGCAGGGAGTTGACTCTCCACGGTTCTCATGGTGTGTTTAAGTACAGCCTGCTGCTCCGAGCTTTTCATTGTTACTCTGACTCTTGTTGCTTTTAGACCAAGACCTAAAGTTCATAGCGAAAATGGCTGAAGTCGCTCCCGCACCTGCTCCAGCCGCCGCTCCGGCCAAGGCTACCAAGAAGAAGGCCGCCAAGCCGAAGAAAGCCGGCCCCAGCGTCAGCGACCTCATCGTGAAAACCGTGGCCGCTTCGAAGGAGCGCAGCGGCGTTTCGGCTGCCGCCCTCAAGAAGGCTCTGGCCGCCGGCGGATACGATGTGGACAAGAACAAGGCCCGCGTCAAGACCGCCATCAAAAGCCTGGTGACGAAGGGCACCCTTGTCCAGACCAAGGGTACCGGAGCCTCCGGATCTTTCAAGATGAGCAAAACCGCCGCGCCTAAAGCAGCGAAGCCCGCAAAGAAAGCTGCTCCTAAAGCCAAGAAGCCCGCCGCTAAGAAACCCGCAGCCGCAAAGAAGCCCAAGAAGGCACCAGCAGCAGCCAAGAAGCCCGCAGCCGCAAAGAAGTCTCCAAAGAAGGCAAAGAAGCCCGCAGCGGCCAAGAAGGCAGCTAAAAGCCCCAAGAAGGCTGCAAAGAGCCCCAAGAAGGTCGTGAAGAAGGCTCCCGCAGCCAAGAAGACTCCAGCAAAGAAGGCAGCCAAGCCTAAAGTAAAGAAGGCCGCTCCAAAGAAGAAGTAAACTGTTCTCACCTGGTTAAACCCATAAAAGGCTCTTTTAAGAGCCACCACTTCTCTATGAGAGCTCATTCCTCCTAACAAGCTCAGGTTGGGTCTGATGTATTTATTCTGGAAGATCTTTGTATACTTGTACAGTAACTTTTATACTTGTGCTGTTATTTATAAAATTTCCTCTTTGATGTTCATTTTGAAAACCGTTTTTTTAAACAAATGTTGCTTTAATAAAATATGACTAAAGTCTGTCTTTTTACTTCATTTTTAATATTTACATAAAACCAGGATAAAAACATGCAGATGCTAAATTACATGAAGCAAAATGAACAAGGTATATTTTAATGTGAGAAATATTGTATCCATACAATATTTTAAACTTAGACTAAAAAACTGGTTTCTCTTTTACAGACCTGATGAACTTCAAATACATATCTAATTAGTACCTTAAATTATAAAAGTTTATAGTAGATATGAGCAGAAAGTTTATCCCCGTTAGATGTGTCTGCAGCGCTGCACGATCTGCACGGTTGCTGCAGGATCACTGTAAGGAATCTGCAGACATGCTCTGAGGCAGGGAAGCCCAAAGTGGGGCCCGCGGGCCAAAATTGGCCTGCCAGCACTTCCTCTTGGCCTGCTAGTAAATGTTTATATTTAGAAACCTACAGATTATGATGAAAAGACATTTCAGAGCTTAATGACAATATTTCCTACTTATGTTCATTAAGTCTCTAGCAGTGTCTATAGGGATGTATGGGTACAAACAGCTCACTCATTGTGTTCCTATTCATATTAACTTTAATAATTAAAAGTTTAATCCTTGGTGTATTTCACATTTGTGGAAAAGTCAATATTTTCCTCACTTTTATATAGTTTTATTAACTTGGAAAGATTCCCCATGAGCCTTTGCATATGCAGCCTTGAGCTCTCGGACTCAACACATCTGCATAGAGAACCACAGGCAGTGGCACACAGACAAGAGACGCTTTAAAGCTGCCATGTTTGGCCCCTGGCTCATTTTCAGTTTGGCCCTCTGAGGCAAAAGGTTTGGGCACCCTGCCCTGAGGCATCATGTGCTTCCTGAAGAGCAGCTGGACTATCAAACTGATGTTCAAGGTTCTTTAGTGTCATTTCAACACATGTAAGTACATGGGCTGGAACAAAATGAGTTACCCTGGTCTCAGTGCAAGCACAACAACAACAACAATAGAAAAAGAACTGTAGACAAAGTATAAAAAAGTTATAAGTTAAATATAAAATAACAGACTAAAATGATTATATACAAGTAAAGCTGGAAATGTGCAATGTATGCATTGTGCAAAAAACTGCATATATACAGAGTGTTGTGAATGTCCAGATATAATATGCAGCAGGGGGGCTACAGGTTTCCTCCAGAGTTCAACAGCCTCACAGCTTCTGTTCTTCAGTCTGGTGCTCTTAATGCTGCGCAGCCTCCTGCCTGAGCAGAGGGGGTGTGAGTGGGGTCCTTCATGATGCAGGAGGCCCGCTTCCTGCATCTGGAGACGTAGATGTCCGTATTGGTGGAAATACTACGTCCCACCGTCCTCTGTGTAGCCTTGACCACTCTCTGCAGAGCCACACGATGATGCTGAAACTGTTAATGTCATTTCATTGCCCATGGGCAGCATGGTGGAGCAGTGGTTAGCGCTGTGCCTCACAGCAAGAAGGTCGCTGGTTTGAGCCCAGGCTGGGGAGGGTTGTCCAGCGACCTTTCTGTGTGGAGTTTGCATGTTCTCCCCGTGTATGTGTGGGTTCTCTCCGGGTTCTCCGGCTTCCTCCCACCATGCATGTTAGGTTATAATAGCTATGGTTAAAATGGTTTATAATAACATGTAAGTCACTTTGGGTAAAAGCGTCTGACACATGACTGTAGAGTTTTAAAAATACTTTTTACTAATCATAATTTGTTTTAAAAATGTTTCTTTTGAGTATTGATAATGAGTTTTATTTATATTCCAAATTGCTCTTCTAATAAATTGATTGTACATTGTGCAATTAAGTGAAGAAGAGGGACGCTGCACGCTTTGAGAAGCTGGTGAGGAAGGCTGGGTCAGTGTGATGAAGGCAGGGTCGGTGTGATGAAGGCAGGGTCGGTGTGATGAAGGCTGGGTCGGTGTGAGGAAGACAGGGTCGGTCATAGCTCTGAGCTGGACAGTCTGACATCAGCAGCAGAACGATGGGCACCGAGCAGACACGGAGCATCATGTCCAGCTGGAGGAGCAGCTTTAGGACAGACTGCTGTCACTGCACCACTAACAGGCTCAGAAAGTCTGTCCATACCACGCGGCTCCATGAGAGGTCGATGAAATGAGCAACAAATACGTCACATTTTTTTATATAGTCATTTATACACTGTGTCATATACACATTTATTTTATTACATGCATTACAACTGCTATTTTTCCTCATAGAACAGAGTCTACAAGTTCTTCTGGAAGTTTCTGTGGGTCCTGCAAAACACTGGCAGCATGAAGCTCTGCTGAAACTGGCAGTGAATGAGTTAAACACGTTATACATGTTCTAACAGGGTGTGAAATTACTACTAGGACACATGTGATGACCAGTAGAGATGTGTTGGTCACAACTGAACCGAGTCTTCTTCTTCTTCTTCTTCTTATAGCGTTTAATGGCGGTTGGCAAACAACTAAAGGTGCATTACCGCCACCTTCCG
>JBAMHV010000004.1:16733450-16744308 GCA_037177535.1 Pseudomugil gertrudae | reverse complement strand
GAATGTGGCTGGGGAGAGGAAAGTCTGGGCTTCCCTCCTTAGGCTGCTGCCCCCACGACCCGACCTCGGATAAGCGGTGGAAAATGGATGGATGATGCGGAAGTGAAGCAAAAGGTTCACCTGCCACTTTAGTAATTATTTTTTACTGTGGTATGATTAACCATAAGAGTATTAGCAGTTCGTCACATAACATATTTTACACTCCTGATCAGTTTTGATAGTAGTTGCTCTATGCACACTGGTTTAGTGAGAGGAAAGCTGCCTTCCTGGGAATTTTGAGGTGATCTTCTAGGTATGGCTTTGTTGATGTGGTTTGGCCGAGTACCCTCAGAAAGATGCATCCCTCTGCCAAAATGTTCTGTCACTTTTTCCCTGAAAAGGGAACAGTTTGGAGGAAAGCCTTCCGGTTACACAAATGGCTCATCATCTCTCTGAATCTCTGTATTTAGTAAAGCTTATGAGTTGCACAGGCAGAGTGAAAATAGGCACGACAGAACGGAGGGAGGAGAAAAAAACGTGAGATGTTTTTATAGTTTTTAGTGATACAAGTAAATACCCAAACCACATTTTACACATGCACTGACCTGATGTACGAGTTTCAAAAGCAAAACTTTATTTAATTATTTTTACATATACTTATACGTGTCTGCCCACGCTGTGATGCAGATTTCCACAAGTAGAGATTAAGCCTACTCAACTTTTCCTGTGCAACTGATGTTTGTTTCCCTTTTAAAAGTTTCATGTTTCAATAATAAATCATAACTGAACTGTGATGAAAAAGATCTAAACAAACTGATCAGATGATTTGTTTCCTTTTTTTAAAAAAGAAAAGTGTGTTTTAAGCGTTGAAAACAAAGAAAAGAACATTGTGTCCCACCCGGTGTTGTTCTTTTGTTAGTTATAATAAGCACTTGCAAATTGTGCTTTTATGAGAATGCTGATTAAACACGTTTTCACTGCAAAGGCTGATTTAAGAAGGGTTAGATGAGATTTAGAAAATAGTATAATTAATTTTTAGGGGTAAGTGTTCGGCAGTACACATTTCACTACATAATTTCATCTGAGAACCAGTAACTTGTAGTAAACCAGTCCATTTATCATGGTGATCAGCAGGAACACAACCTGCTGGACACAGTGTCGCTTTACAGTGTTGTAAAGGTAAATACTACTATTACATACAAGAATTTTAGTTTTTAAACCATTTAAGATCGACAGACTTGTCATCTTTCGCTGCACATATGACATCAGAAGCAAGTTTAGGAGCTTCCCTGTAAAGGGTTAGTTAGCTGGATTTCTATCCTGTTCTGGTTTCCATCGTAGCAAATAAGTTAACAAAGCCCCCGGTGTTCCTAAAAGATGCAGAATATAAACTACATATGGTGTCAGTTCATAAAAAAACATTAGACCTGTCGGTGAAACACCAAAATAAAAGCAAAAAATAAATAATTAACTTAAAAAGTGTTATTTATGTTTTGTTATAAAGCAGTTCTGCCCTTATGTGACTGGAAGGATAAAGTCAGCACTTTAAATCAAAACAGCTGTTTTGCACATTTTCATGTTACCTTATTTGTTCAGTTATTGAAGTTAATGGTTGGTGAGATGTTCTGCTACAAGCTTAGTTAATTTTTAAAAAAAGCTCATGGTCAGAGTTTATAAACACACCAACCAGTGCAAACAGCAAAAATAATGTCTATATAAATGTAACGCTGCAGGAAGGTTGATACAAATTACTGTTTTATTTGTACAGAAAGGATTTCATAAAGTATTTAGACATTTTTTTAGCTGTTCAGAACAGAGAATAGTGCACCATACCACCATATGTGTTGGCTGTGGCTTCTTCCACCCAGAGGACTTCATTATACTTCCCTCGGCCCAAACTTCCCCATTACCCCTCGTCTTCCTCCTTTCATCTCCTCTTCTGCTCTTTCATGTCCTCTATCTGCTTTACCTTTTCTCTCCCATGTTTTTACTTAACTGTTTTATTCAGCTTACTCTAATGTTGGTTTTGCTGTAGCCGACACAAAATACATAACATTAAAAACTGCATGGAAACAAATAAAAAACAAATAAGAAAAAAAACAGCCCAAGTGGTTTAACCCAGATGTGAATTCATCATTAGGGATAAATAAATACATTTCAGAATGAAAATAAAGAATTAGTGTTGCCATTATTTTCCTTTTTGTCATTGTTTTAAACCATTAGCATTTAACGTATCATTAGCATTTAGCGTATCATTAGCATTTACTTTAAATTTTATTTCTTTTTCTTCATTTTTATTTTGTCAGTACTAAACCTTAAGCCTAAATTGAACACATACTGTATAGAACCCGTCGGATAGAACTTGGATAACTCGGTTGTGAGAATAGACATATCGTCAATGGAAGAGGAGGGACTGACATCTCTCATCACGTGACTTCCTTAGCAATGGCCGAAGAGTACAAACACCAGCGAGGTTTGTTAGACCCGGTCTGATTTACTATAATGACACATGATTACTTTGAAAAGTTAGAAGCTAGTGCAAAGTCCTGGTATGCCGCTAATTGAAACTTTCAAGCTTTGAAAAAGCTTTTACAGACTAGAAGAAACAGCCTGAGTTAAGGACCCCACTACCCGGCCCAGTGTGCAATGAGGCGATATTGCGGCGTATTTAGTGGAAAAAAACACTAAATATATCTAATAAAACAACTAGTACATGTTTGGACGTCTTTGTTCTGGTTCTGTTTTCTCAGAAGGAATCTTATAAAAACCTGAATCCTGATTCTTTCTCGTAGTGTTGTGATAAAGCACAACACAGCTACCTTTAGGCATATTTACGGTTTTCTTGGAGAACCTTGCAGCGCGTTCCTTGTATGGCGGCTGAATGTTTGCACCCTTGGCGTCCGTTGCTACAGAGGCGTGTCACATGCATTTGGCAAAAGCCCACATGTTCCTCCCCTAGCATCCCGACTGGCTGGTGTTGGTAAAACCTGTGGCAATTTACAACTAAAATACAAATAAATAATCCCTTTTATAACTTGTACACCACTGTGATGGAGTGGCATCCTGTCCAGGATGTACCCCGCCTTCAGCCACCCTGCATTGGGTGAAGCGGTACGGATGGATGGATAGCTTGTACATATGCAAGCTGTCACTAGTGGGTGCGCAAACCCAACACCTATCAGTTCAGCTTAAACAGTGACTCTGCAGAGGAATGCAACACCACACACACACACACACACACACATCTATGCTTTTCTTTGCATATTCTTAAACACCCCCATCCCTACACACACACACTTTTTTTCACGAAGGTGATAATATACAGTAAATATTCAAGTAAATGTCTTGTAATTTTTTCTCTCTCTCTCTGTGTTCTTCCCTCTGACCATCTGTCCTACGCTGCCATTGTCTGTGTGAGTTTCACACTTTCTCAGCTGGGTTCTGGCCGCACAGCCCGGTTTCATGTGATGAGATAGAGGATGAGATAAGAGACTACATCCCAGCCTCTGCCTTTACCCAAATTCCCAGACATTGCACTTTATTCTGTTTGGTATATTCTGTCCTTTTAGCGCCTCGATAAGCAAACTTGGGTTTAAAAGTTGTGAACACCAGAGACAGACGTGTGTAGATACAGATAAAATTAACAGGTCATATTATGTGTTTAAAGATCAGGAAATAGAGATAAGAATCTGTTTTTAATGTTACATTTGAAATGACATCATTACCCTTAGGTCAAATGAAACGCACCATAATTGAGTTGGGGGCATTTTTCAGCCCATTACAGGAACAAATAAACCCAATGGGCTTCATTCCCCAACCATTCCCACCATTATATTTATTCTTACGCCGTACGTATTTTCATGCTTAATCAAAGTCCGTGTTTGTGTTCTCTTCTGTTCAGTATATTAAATCTTTTATCAAGATATTTCCACACACAATTTATACATTGTAGCTAACAACTGCCAAAACTGTGATGGCAGTTCCTTTTAGCAAGTATTTGTGATGCTATTCCAAACAACGCTGTGCATCGATACTGTCTGCATCAATCAAATGGAGGCTTATTGTCCTTGATGCTCCATGTAGATGCTAACTGCAGCAGGGGAGCACGTTGAGTGAGCGTTGTGATGGTATAAAAAAGGAAGCAGGAGAGCTCATGGCTAATAAGAACAGCATGCTGGCTATTCTATTATGCATAGAAGAGAGATGACTCACTACAAACACAGTTACTCCAAACACCAGGAAAAATTATGTTGCATCTCCACTGAACTTACAGTAAAGAGATTGTTTTAAGCCCACGTTATAGCTTATCAGAATTTGGTAAAATAGCTTCAATGTTTCATTTTATCAGTCTTTATGCTGAAGGACGCTGCTGTATGTAAACATTGTGTTTCTGACTAAATGATTTTAACAAGATAAGAGTGCTAAAACAAATTTATTTAACAGACATCTGTCTATGAGAGCTTTAAAACTTTCTACAGTTTTATTCCATTTTCTCACATTCACACACCTCCAGTTCAGCTCTTTAAAATACAATTATAAGACTACAATGTTGTTTTGACAGATTTTTACAACAACTTTTAGTAATTAAAGATGAATTTTATTTTATTATAAATTGCAAGTTATTGCAGATCATGTTCTGATATTATTCTCTTCAGGAAAAACACATTTTCACTCATTTCTTTCCATCAACAGCAGGTTGCAGTGAAGGCAGGATGTATTTCTGTTGCTGGTATACCTGACCTATTGCACCCTCGGAGCAATAGATTTGCACACCTTTGTGCATGAAAACATCCAGAAATTACGCTCCATAGATGTCAAAGTCACATGTGGCTACCAGAACCAAGTCCTAATGTGGTTATTGATCACCAGCGCTGTGCCTACACCCCTGGTTAGAAACAGCCGTGCATCCTGCTGTGCTCACGAAACCAAACTTCAGGCTCGTTGTCCAAGTTCATAAGTAATTAAGTTACCAAATACTGCTTTTATATGAATTAAATCTTACCTTGTGATTATTTAAAACCAAATGCATCACTTTAAAAATAAGAACAAAGAAGTTTTAATGAACTGTTTATTCTCATGCATAAATTCTACATGCTATATTTCCTAATCAGTCACCAGACTCTGATGGTCTCTGCACACGTGTTTCCTGAGTCTCATGATGTTTTATGGGTATTTGGAGTTGTTTTTGAAGGATTTTCCTTAAAAAAAAACATCTTAGGTACAATTTATGAACCTTTTCTATTTAATTCCTGAGGAGGTACAAACGACTCAACGTGTTTTACCCTAAAAAACAGCTCATAAACCTTCTTTCTGCTAAAAAAATCTAAATGCTTTTGGACTTACATATAACAATAGCCTTTTTATTCTAAATATATGTTTTAGTATTACAAAGATCTTTATCATCCTTTATTTATAACACATTATTTAAAAAATCCTCCCTGACTTGTTTTTAGACCCTTTTTGTCTATGCATCATATTTTTACATGGGTCAAATGTGCACCCCGTATATATAACTGTTTGAATAGAAGCATATGTATACTTATATAAACACAAGCGTGATGCATGACACACACACACACACACACATGCTGACAGATCAGCTGGTAGCTTGGTTTCATTAGAGCTAGCAGATCTATTAAGATCAGTCATTGCTGACAGTGACTCTGACACTCGTGTCTGCAAGTGCATGTGGACGTGCACACGTGTGTGTGTGTTTGTGGGTGGGGGCAGGTGATACTGTAACACCTGTTCTCCAGGATCACTTACCTCAGGGGGCTTTGCGGTACACACACATGCACTCTCAGACACATGCATAGTTGGTGCAGCCGGGTGGTTGGCAGAAAAAAAGCACCATTTGGGGATGTTCACGCTTCAATGTGCAATCTCTCTCTCTCTCTTTTTCTCTCTGTCTTTTTTTCTCTTTCATTTTCTATTATACATCCTGGTGCCATAGTGGCTCATTTGCTGATGCTGACACATTAAGAAATAACCAAAGACTAAATGAACACATTAAATAAGTAAAGATTTTGGGACCATTTCTGCTGGTTCACAATACATTTCATTAAAAAAAAGATAAATGTGTCCATTTCACAAATATCTTTATTTATTACATAGTGAACTGTGTTGGGAAGAAAGTGACATCAGAATGATAAATAAAAATCATTAGCGCTCACGTGCCTGCACACATTCACTACAAGCCCTGAGTATGATGAGACAAGGCGTGCTCTCCTTCCAAACCTGTGTTCTTATTTTTCTATTGTTCTTAAGCTCAGATAAATTAGATATGTTCCTAACACTGTAAGTGCCAACTTCATAAAAAACACCAGGCCACGTCTCCAGCTTGAACCTTTTCCTACTTTCCACCACTAGATGGAAAACATCGGCTGTCAACAGTTAGCAAAATGACCTGAGTTATGACCTTAGTCTCGCTCAAAGAACCCTCTCGCAGAGCTTTACAGCTAAACTATCCATATAAAAGACATTAAGTGAACTCCTCGACAGTATGTGATGTGTTGGTATGATGTTGGATGGCATGACACATCATGTCCCAGACATGCTCGATTGGATTCAGCTCTGGGGAATGGGCAGACTAGCCCATAGCATTGAAGCCTTTGTCATGCAGGAACTGCTGGCACCCAGGAACCCAGGTCCTACTGGAGCAACATATGGTTTTTCAGTGGTTGTGAGAATCTTCCCCTGCCACTCAGGGCGTATCTGGCCTCACAAACATGGAGGTCAAACAATCCCGGTGTCCTCTGGCAAATGCCAGTTAAGCTGCATGGTTTTGGGCTATGAGCCCCACTTCAGTATAGAAACATGCACATTAGTGGAGCCAGTGATGGCTTGTGTTCACACTGAGTGGGAGGGCTAACGTATATTTTGGGGCCAAACGGACCACATTTTAACTTAAAAGTGTCCCATTACAATATACAAGATTTAAGTCACCCTATAAGATCAGTTCAGTCTTTAGTTTCTCTTTGCATATCACTGGGAAATCTTCACATGTGCGACATGCAGTTGTTTTTGGGGGAAACTTTGTTGTGATACTGGGCTATATAAATAAAATTGAATTAAATTGAATTGAAACTGGCCTTAAACTGTGAAAACATCTCTGGATTTATCAGTTGAAACAACATTAAGTGTCATGCTTTCTCAAAGCTCGATCATGATGCCGCAGCACTGAGCGGCCACAGACAGTCAGACCTCTGCATCCGGCGTGGATTTCCTGTTACAGCCATTGCTTCAAGTTCAGCTTCACTCAACTCTTTCGCTCACGTCAAGTCATCTGTAATTGGTCGCAATTCGCCCGCTGGGGCTGAGCAGATTTAGCCCAAAGGAGAAGCAAATGAAGGGGGCGTGTCACACCACCTGTCAATCACACAGAGTCCAGTGAAACTGTGTTGATCTGCTTGGGTTGTAACTTGGTTGGTTGTTACTTATACCAGCCGCCCCTGATGGAGGTCATTTTGTAGAGCTCAGGCAGTGGTCCCCTTGTTCCTCCTTGCACAGTGAGGCAGGTAGCAGTCCGGTTGCTGGGTTGTTGTCCCCTCCATGTCTTCTGGTATACTGTCTTGCCTCCTGGCATCTCCTTCAAGCTCAGTATTGTGTTGGGAGACACAGCTAATCCTATTGCCACAACGTGCACCACTGTGCTATTTTGGATGCGCTCCACTACCTTAGTAACTCCTGTGACATGCAGACACCTCCACGTGATACCCCTTTTAGTGACGCCACTGGCTAAATGCTAATGTGATCCAAATTCAGCCAAAGAGGATGAAGATGGGGAAATGATCGGTGGCCACCACCTGCAGAACCGTTCCTTTAATTACCTCTCATTTCCACCTGTTGTTGGTTCCTTTTCATCAGCAGGTAGAATTATTTCACAATCAGTCTAATGTATACATAGTTTTGAAATACTAATAAATAAATACTACTAAGCTACTTTTCTCTGTATAACTTAGTCATGTAACAAACTATTTTGAATAAATTTGTCTTGTAATTGAAATATTTGCTTTACAGTGATAGTATTCATCATGCTTTATGCCAAAATGCCCCGACCGCCTATCCAAGCAATACAGATTAGCATTCACTGGTGTTAACATCGTGACAGACAGACCACCCTCACAGTAATACTTGTTGTGACAGAGTTTTACTCCAGAAATGTGATCCTCACTGTTAATTCCCTCCCTGTGTGAGTGCATGTGTGTGTTTCTGGATCGCACTGTGCTGAAATGTGATTCCCCTGCTGTCCTCTTCAACTCTGAGTGTTGACTGCTGCTCCATCCATGATATCTATTGCATATTTATGGGCCATAGTTTTTATTAAAGGTGAAGTTAGGTAAACCTATATGACAAGATGATTAAATTGGAATTGAGATCAAACTGTACTTGGGATGGAAGTGATAAGTTTACATGGATAGATGCAAATCAGAGCATATAGATCTGGTCAAAGATTAAATAGACTAAACTCTGGATATAACAACATTTGTGACTTGGGTTTATTGTACTATCTATGTGAAGACGTTTGCTTCAGTAGACCGGCATCTACAGAAAGAGGTGCCGTCACACAACAAATCAACGTCCTCACTCCAAACCGCCGGATTTGGGGTTATCCGCAGAAGATGCTCACGTACAGTTCCGAATAATTACATTAATGTCATTGTGACCCATTTAAAGAGAAGCTTTAAAAAGAAGAAAGCGGGGCAGAGGAGGGGGAAAAAGTTGACTTTAAGAACTGATGTGTTCAGTTTGGCCTCTCTGAACATTACTAAAGAAACATGCTGGCAAACTGGCATCTTTTCCAGCAGGAAGGATGCTTCCTGGTGGTACGGCTTGTGTACTTCGTTTGTTCTGTTTGTTTTTGTCAATATTGTGAAGACAATATTTTTAGTTGCTACTTTAAAACAACCTATAAAATAATAACCCTGTGTTCCTACATATGTGGGGAAAACTGTTCTCATTGCCTTCTGTTTCACTTTAATGCCTTTAACATTAACACACTTAAACTCATAAGCTTTCTTCTTTTTCATCCTCCTGTAATATTTGACCCCAGTTTTATTTCACCCATCAGTATTTGTGTTGGATGATCTATCACGTATGGCTAAGAAAAATAATCATCTCAGTGTGCAGGTCATCTCTATGTTTTCCCTTAAAGGTTAATATTATGTATGACAATATGGATTGAAATTAGAGATGTCCAATATTATCAGCATCCTGATATTATTGGCCGATAATGACATAAAAATTGGAAATATCACTTTTTTTTCTTTATGACAACTTTTACACAACATGTACACGTGATATATTAAACTCTACAGCTAAACAAAATAAAAGTCATGTAAAGTTTTCCGGATACGTTTGTTTGTTGGTTCAGCTCACAATAAATCCTGTGGCTGTGACATCATCAGACCATGTTGTCACTTGCAGCATTAAGAGCTTTTAAATGGACTCGTCCATGTGTTTTACAATGATTTCAAAGTGTCGACAGGCATCAAATTTGCTGCAAAGTGGATGATTTATCCTATAAACCAGCTTTTATAGGGGGCAAAATAAAAAAAAAACAGTTGATATCGGTATCGAAAAATAAGAGTTTGACGAAATCGTTATAAAAAAGCCAATATTGAACATCTGTGATTGAAATTTTTGGATGTTTTAGTCAAAACCACAAGCCTTACAGTAAATATGATGCTGCTAGGACTGAGTTTCACAGGGGTTAGATGATCAATAATCTCTGCAGATTAAATGAATATGATCAAGGTGATTGTGTTTTGGCTGTAGCATAGCTTGTATTGATTAAAGATTGTTGATAACAGTCTGAATGATTACTATGCAAAGTTGTATGTACCTAAAAATCACTCAGGTTTTTTATGGAGCTTTTTAGTTAATATGTTGAGAATGAAATGGGAAATTCCTGGATGGACTGGTGACCTGTCTAGGGTGTACCCCGCCTCTCGCCTGTTGACAGCTGGGATCGGCTCCAGCCCCCCGCGACCCCGCTCTGGGAACAAGCGGTTGAAAATGGATGGATGGATGAAATGGGAAATTACGAAGAGCCTGGCTGCTGTGCGAGTTGCTCCACTGTTTAGCTGCACATTAGCAACGGTGTTAATGAATAAACCATTTCGTGTTGAGGAAAATGGGAATCGTGGGGAAATAGTGAGAAAAAATGTAGAACAGTGAGGAAAAAAGTTTGAGAAATAGAGTCGAACTGAAGAACAAGCATGGCGGTGCAGTGATTAGCGCTGTAGCCTCACAGCTAGCTGGTTGGCTGGAAGGGTCGTCCAGCGACCTTTCTGTGTGGAGTCTGCATGTTCTCCTCATGTACACGTAGGTTCTCTCCATGTACGCGTGGGTTCTCTCCATGTACGCGTGGGTTCTCACCATGTACACGTAGGTTCTCCCCATGTACGCGTGGGTTCTCTCCATGTACACGTAGGTTCTCCCCATGTACGCGTGGGTTCTCTCCATGTACGCGTGGGTTCTCCCCATGTACGCGTGGGTTCTCATGTACGCGTGGGTTCTCCCCATGTACGCGTGGGTTCTCACCATGTACGCGTGGGTTCTCACCATGTACGCGTGGGTTCTCCCCATGTACGCGTGGGTTCTCTCCATGTATGCGTGGGTTCTCCCCATGTATGCGTGGGTTCTCCCCATGTACGCGTGGGTTCTCACCATGTACGCGTGGGTTCTCTCCATGTACGCGTGGGTTCTCCCCATGTACGCGTGGGTTCTCACCATGTACGCGTGGGTTCTCCCCATGTACGCGTGGGTTCTCCCCATGTACGCGTGGGTTCTCTCCATGTACGCGTGGGTTCTCCCCATGTACGCGTGGGTTCTCCCCATGTACGCGTGGGTTCTCTCCATGTACGCGTGGGTTCTC
>JBAMHV010000004.1:16629849-16645712 GCA_037177535.1 Pseudomugil gertrudae | reverse complement strand
TCAGACTGGATCCCAGTACGTCACAGAGATCAGACTGGATCCCAGTACGTCACAGAGATCAGGCTGGATCCCAGTACATCACAGAGATCAGACTGGTTCCCGGTACGTCACAGAGATCAGACTGGATCCCAGTACGTCACAGAGATCAGACTGGATCCCAGTACGTCACAGAGATCAGTCTTCCGTTTGAAAATTGAATGAACTGGTTGTACAAACCACCAACGCAGCTTTTCTTATTTTAGAAAAAATGTTTTGTAATTTACTACAATACAATAAAACTGTTTTCTAAGTTCACTGAGGGTCTCATAAAGGGTTAAGGGTCCAACAGAGATCACTTTGAGGCTTCAGTGATTCCCCCGTTTTAGGCACATTTTAATTTGCAAGTTTTCTATAGAAAATGTAGTTTTGTTGTTTTTGTTTTTTGGCACATGCACTTTTTATTGACAAGTTTTTTTTTCTTTTAAACTGTTTATTAAATGTTTACTGAATGGACTTGATCACAACATTTTGAACTATGTTCAGCTGCAGTAATAATACATTCATTCTTGCCATGGTATGCACACACACCACGTTCTACATGATCCCACTTTATTAGAATAATCTCAGCTTTTCACCTTGGTTTTTTTTTACATATATTCCGTATTAAGGAATTCAGACCTTAATTAAACCTTTAATCTATCCTTCAAAAAACTGTTCTTTTGTATAAAGTGTCAGTGTGTAAATCCACTCTTTGTTTTCCCAAATAATACAAGAATAATGACCAGTTGACCTTTCTGCATCTCTTCCTGCCTCCTGCATGTTGCACTGTGCTGTATAAAACAGATGCTATTTCACCTATGTCTGAGGACAGGCCATGGCTTTCTCTCTTACACTTACTACTTTAATCCTTTTCTTCCATTGCTTGTAGTTGTTTGGGAACATAGCACTTGACGAGGATGAAGAAAGCGCCATCAGTGAGCACAATAACTTCAGAACCTTCCCCATGGCCCTAATGCTGCTTTTTAGGTAAGCAGTTTTCATATTTGTCTCCTTTTTTATTTGTTGTCAATGTGAAATTCAGATTTTAGTGCGTTGTGCTCTGTGGATGACTGAAGTCTTGTATTTTTAGCAATTAATAATAAGCAAGACAAGTTATTTGTAGAGCACATTTGGTGTGATTTACATAAAAACAGACAAACAAACTTTAGGAATAAATTTTAAAAAATGAAATAAAAAATAAAAAGCATCACGTAGAAGTTACAGAATGAAGAATTACAAGTTATTTTGATAAAAGGCATCAAATAAAACTGTTTTTAATCTCGATTTAAAACAGCTGAGAGTTTTAGTTAATCAACCATCCATAGATAGTTTCTCTATTCTTTTTTTATTGTATTCATATTTTATTCTATTTTTGTTTCTTTATATTGAGAAGTCTTTCTTTCTTTACAAACTGCTGCAAATCTAATTTCCCTGAGGGAGTCATCCCAAAGGGATCAATGAAGTCTAGCGGAGAGTTTGTTCCACGTGTAAGGAAACTAAAAATCCTGACCTGGTTGGTTCATAACAAATTGGATGATCTTGAACAAAGTTTTTGTTTTATGACCTAACAGCAACATTTTGAAGTCAACTCTTTGGCATACAGGAAGCCGGTGTACAGATCTGAGGACTGAGTTAAATGATCCACTGTCTTAGTCTTACTGGCTGCAGCTTACAGACCTTTATGGAGACCTGTGAGGCCAGCACAGTAGCCTAGTCTACTAAAGATAAACACATAAATGCTATCTAACATGACTGCTGAGGTTCAGGTCTGAGTCCAGGGCTACACCAGGATTTCTGCTGTTGTCATTAGGTTTTAATGTCGCTGACTTTTAATCTTCTTTCTTGGCTTCAAAAACTATCATTTCAGTGTTGCCTTCATTAAACTGAAGGAAGTTCTGGCACATCCAGTTTTCAATTGACTATAGTCCTCTGATAAGACGGTTGTGTAGATTTGTGTATAATCAGCCTAACTGTGGTGATCTGTTGTTTTTCATAATTTAAGTGAGTGACAGCATGTCAGTGTGAAACAGCAGTGGCCCACTGAGCCTTGGGGAACTCCACGGGTCATTTTAGTGAGATTACTAATGGTCACAAAATCATCCCTGCCTTTTACATAAGACTCAAAGCAGTTCATTGCAGTGCCATCTAATCTCACCCAGCTTTTCATCCGGTTCTGTAAGATCTGTGTCGCTGCATACACACTGCACACACATACGGCTGCTCACTTTGTAACATTTCTCTGTGTGTTTCCTCTAACAGAAGCGCAACCGGCGAGGCGTGGCATGACATCATGTTGTCCTGTTTGGGTGAAAAGAAATGCGACAAGGACTCAGGGAATACTGAAAAAGAGTGTGGCAGCACATTTGCCTACACCTACTTTGTTTCCTTCATCTTCCTCTGCTCTTTTCTGGTGAGAATACATGTAATCGAGCAGGTGTATGAATAAAATAGCTTTTCAGCTCCATGGTGTTGTATGAGCTACAAAAAGCTTGACGAGCAGTTTGCTTGTATTGTTCCAGATGCTGAATCTGTTTGTGGCTGTCATCATGGACAATTTTGAGTATTTGACGAGAGACTCGTCCATCCTGGGGCCACATCATTTGGACGAGTATGTAAGGATATGGGCTGAGTACGACCCGGCTGCCTGGTTAGTGACAAACACTCACACAAGCTTCCAAATATGTGATTTATCAAACATTTATATGCTCTTCTATCTGCAGTTATACATTTTTGCACTTTATAGCTGATTCTTATTGCTAACCACTCATTTCTTCCCTCCATCCCACAATGGGATAAAGACCTTCCTCAGCAAGTGCGATGAAGAAACCGGATTCACATCATGTAGCTCAAAAAGCTTGCCCGTCTCAGCAAGATGTTTTCTTTCCTTTTTCATCTTTCTTAGCTTCTTTGCTTTGTTTCTCTAACTGCACAGTTTTGTGCAAAGCTGAGATGAATGTAAACTCTCCTCTTCCTCATTTCCCCTTTGTTTTGTGTACACGAAGGGTTTTCTCAGTAAATAAATGCTCTCTTCTTCTTTATTTTTATTTCTCCTCTCACCCTTTTTCTTTTCTCTTTGTATTCTGTATTTTCCCCTACCTAACTTCCCTCCTTGTATTTTTCTTGCAGCGGGCGCATACATTATAAGGATATGTACAGTTTATTGCGAGTTATCTCTCCTCCTCTGGGCCTTGGCAAGAAATGCCCACATAGGGTGGCCTGCAAGGTTTGGACCAAACCCCTAAAGCACAAACTTAAACGCAACCTGCTCGCCTTTAAAAAGACTGGAATGAATGTTGCTCTTTATCACTTTTAAGACAAATTCTTTCTTACGTAAAGTTTATTTTCCATCGGTTTGATTTCTCTGCTCGGGTTTGCATTTTTCACTTGTTTTAATCTCATTTCACCATCGAACCATTATTGTTTTGTTTACCTCTTTTCGTTCGTTTAAAGGGTGGGCGGCTAGTTGTCAATGCATTCTGACAAGAAACGGAGAATGTTTGGGACAATGCAGAAATGCACACACACACTCTAGCACAGACTTGCACACACACACACTGATAGCAGTGTGTGAAGCATGAAGTGGTGCACTGCACTTGCTATTGTCTTCTGACTGAACGCTGAAAAATGACGACAACGTGTTTCCTTTTGGTTTAGTAACCATGAACGATACATTCTGGACCCAATCAGCCATTGTTTTGTTATTTCTGCTTGCTGTCTAATTTTGCCTGGGCAGAAAATGTTCGAGCAATGTGCATTGTTTTTGTTTGAGATGGGTTTGGGTGGAGGGAGGTGGGGTTGCTTACGTGCAGAGGCATAAACAGAGATGGTTTGGTCACCCCTTAACTTCACAGCTCGTAGCCTGGCCAGTGTTTTCTAATACTGCTGCTCTAAAACCAAACCATGTTGCATCAGCTGGTGTTTGAGCTTAATGGAAAGGAAACACCTCACATAACTTAACCTCCATGGCAAATGTTTATGAGTTTGCTAAACCACCAGTTCTAGTATCTTTTATCACTAAAATTAGTTGATTATATTCTATTTATCATGGCATATTACTTAATCAGTAGCAAAGCTATAATGTGTTTTACCTTACTGCATGTGACATTGCTCCACATAGTTGGCTTCAAGCATCTGCAACTTTCTGCCCTTGTAACTTATATTAGCTACAGTATGGTATAAATGTGCCTGTAAAGAGTCACTAAATAAATCTAACACTTTGCTTGACAACGTTTACTCCTTACAACCATAAAAGAAGATTCTAGAGAAAAAGTCCTGATTATTTAGCATATTCAGTAGTCAGTTAACTTCTTTGTGGGGAATAAAATAGTTGAATGTGATGAAGTGACGTAACCAGATCACTGATATGCTAATTACACTGAAGCCTTTTCTGTCTCTCTTCATAAATAATAACTTACAACTTATCTATTAAAACAAACATAGAGCTGTGCTTTGCATCTGATTGGACATATATGAATATTTCTGTCATTATAACAGTAACTGTACATTCTTGCTTTGTATACAGTGTATTTGCCAAAATGTCTGTGCTGGCATACTCTGAGTAAAAAACTCGCTGGTACTCAAATGATGTGATCAAACCTGCTCTGTTTGTTCCTCTGGTGTGTATGAGAACAGAAAGAAAGGGCCAGGGTGTGTGTGTGGTTCAGGATAAAGACTCAGGAGATCTTGTGTCCACCAGTTACCTCTGAATGACAATCTGTGCTGACAGATGCTCTTCAGAAGACTTCATGCATATGCAGCAAACTTTCAGGAAGCTGCTAATAAGCCATTAAATGTATTTGAAAAGACATTTGAGGCCAATATTTCTGTTTGGGTTTTTAGTTTCTCTCTAATTTAGCTGTTTTTAATCATCACAAGCTAAAAAATAATCATCTGCAAGTCTGTGGCTGCAGATTTGTGGTGTTGTATCTACATCTGCACCAATGAGATATAAAAGGCACATTTATTGTTTTGTGCTACTCTAAAACTTGCACATCTTAATAAAAACCGAGCATGCAAACATAACACTGACACACCTGGTTTCCGAGAGGAAACCCGAGCAGGTCTCTAGGTGAACTGGTCCCATCAGCTTAAAAAAATGGGGCATCATCATGAAGGAGAGCTGGCAAGAACATCTGGAAGTGCACCTATGCTCAGAGGCTCCTGGTGAACACGCAGCCTGAGTAAATGACTGCATTGACTTATCACTGTGACTCACTCCGACCTCTGCAGCGGTACGTTTCTTTGCCTGCTAGAAGCCCCGCTGCCAGTTCTATCCGAGCGGCGAAAGAGGGCAAAGACCTTAAAAACAAAAAAACAAACCCAACTCCCCTTGCATAGAACGGTATCTCTAAGTAACTAACTTAACATAAATTACACCTCCTCTGTTCCAACTCTCCCTCCCCTCCTAATCTTTCTCCCTCCCCTCCTTCCTCTCCTAAGCTTTGGGAATAGCCTACCAGACTAGAAGTCACATGACACCCTCTTTGCTCGCTCTTTTTCTCTCTTTTCTCTCACCACAGCAACCACATATCCACAGCGATCAGAACAATAACCTCTGTGTATTTGTTTCCCCTCCTCTTCCTTTCCTTTGTCATTTTTTATTTTTTATCTCACCTCATGCACCCCCCCCTCCCCCCCACCCCAACACATCTCTGTGAGTCTGCGTCCTTACCCCCCTGTGATGCCCCCCTGACCCTCCCCAACATTGCTTTTCTTTTTCGTTTTCACGTCGTCCGTCTTTGTTTGTTTTGTCTGTTGCGTGTGGATGTCCAACGCGTGTGCACATATGACACGTGCACGTGTGTGTTTGTGTGCGTGTGTTTTGTGGCCACCCCAGCGGCCGGATCAGTTACACAGACATGTATCAGATGCTAAGACACATGTGTCCGCCGCTAGGCCTTGGGAAGAGGTGTCCCGCCCGGGTCGCCTATAAGGTAGACTCGCCCACCCCCCACCTTTGCCCCTCCCACCCCCTTAGCCACCACCCCACCTCCATTCCCTTGTCCCCTCTCCCATCATTCCTCTCTTCTTGCCTTTTCCTTCTCTCCCTCCTGAAAATCCCCCCATCGATGGGGAGGAAAACCTCTCTCTCATCTACTGAAACCATCCTCCTTCTCTCCCTCTCCTCCACCTCCCTCTCTCCCTCCTCCCAGCGGTGTTCTCTTCATTGTCTGTTAGTGGTGGTTGTGGTGGTGATGAGCGCTGTTACCTCTTCTTTCTCTCCGACCGCGGGGATGGAGGGATGGGCTTTTGTCGTGCAGTGAAGTGAAGTGATAGTGGAGTGATAGTCAGTCCTCTTTCTTTTTTCCCCCCTGTCATGCTGCAGGAGTAAGGGAACACGAGAGGCTTTGCCAGTCCTTCTGCAAACTGCACGCATGCACACCACAACCTTGTCCCATCAGAAAAGCATAATTAGACACAGACTCTAAAGAATGAAACAAATAAAGGATTTTTTAAAAATAAAGTATATATTTTTTAATTAAAATGTTTAAGTATCCTGTTGAAGTCCGTTTAACACATTATGTTAAGCTACTGAAACTCAAAAATACAAACAATACACATAAATTATCTGTTTGAATTTTATGGTTTATTTTGAAAATGAATGTGTTAAAATGTAAACAGCATGAGAAACACATTGAGGCTCTGAGAACATAGTTTGTTCATATAATCCTTTTTTAGCATAGCAAACGGCATCGAAAATCAGATTTTGTTAATCAGGGTCGTGTGTTCCTGCAGTGCAACCATCTGCTTACGATGCGGGTACAGAGGGACTGGCAAGGGTGTCTGTCTTCAGTCCTCTGTGCCTCTTATTCCTGCAGATGACATCATGGTGCACATAAACACATTCCTCAGTACAACACTCTCACAAACGAGCTTGGAAATAATATTATCACCATAAAATGACAGAAAAGTTTTGTCCCCTTGTGTTTAAGTATTTAATTTTGTTTGTTTCGATATGTTTTTTTTACTTTTATTAATATTTTCGGCACAAAAAAGAGGCTTTTTTAGCTTCTCTGCATCTGAGACCACCAGGATAGTGATCGTATCCAACTTTTGGGCTGTATATTTGTTTTGTCTGCTCTTTCTCTGCATCTGGAGTAGCTGTCTGCCTGTCTTATTATTCTCTCTTACTGGCATCCAGATTCACAAAAGCACCACTGTTAAAATGAGCCGAACAAGAAAGAAAATAATGAATTAAAAACACACTTTAGCAGAGCGTGTGTGTATTTTATCTTTTTTTATTATTATTTGGATTGAAATAAAGTGTTCAGCATGAGCTTGAAGCACTTTTACAGATTTTGGTAGATATTCTACTCAGCTGGCTCCATTGCATGTTTCCTGTTACAGGTACATTAAACACACTCTTGTTAAGTCTAAAGACAGACTTCTGCTGTAGTTGAACCTTATAAGATTGATTTAATCTGGGTGTCAGCAACACAATTCTGTCTCTTCTCCTATTTTTGTTACTTCTTTCCTGTTTCTCTTTGCTGTCTTATCGTTTGCTAATTTTCAGCCACTCTTTGAACCTTTCCAGCTTCTGTCCGTCCACATTCAGACATTTGTCTGTGCGGATCCATTTTCACTGCTCCAACTCTCTTCCATCCATTCTCTACTCTACATCTCATCGACCATCTGTGTCCTGTTTTTCTTCAGAACGGCCACCTGAACGGCCTCATCACATTTTACAGCCTTTTAAATCTTCAAGTTTTCGATGAGTAGTTTTTAAAGTTGGATCAAGGGCCTTTTTTGAAGTCAGAAAGACTCCCAGGATAGAGAAAGTTCCCCCTTTTAGAAAAAGCTCCTTATCTTTACTGGACACAATAAGTGAAACCTGATTATTGCTACGGCACCTTGTTTTGAACTGACCTCTCTAGATGTCAAGTGTTGGTTTTAGTCCTCGTCTTTATCTCTCGTCCTGTTGTTTGATTTTCAGCCTCACACTTCTCTCTGTTAACGCCATGTTTTCTTGTTTCTTCTAATACTCTTTCAGTGTTTTCACAATCCTTCTTTCTCTCTGCATTCTCAACCTTCCCTTTTTATCTGTAACAGCATCTCATAACCAAGCTTAGGTTCACCTAGTTTAGCCCAACTAACAGCTGTCCCTAACATGTGCCCCCTTTTGAAGACCCCTTTCCCCTTGCTACCACAACGTCCGGTTACTACAAGACACCAAGCTAAAACAATAACAACATAAATCATCTCTTTTTGATCGTTTCTGTTATTTTTCTTTCTTCTTTCAGGCAATGCCACAACTCGAATCCTCTCTAACTCTAACACCCACTAAGACTGCACCCGTTTGGCATTGAGAGAGATCTTGACCTCAATATAAAGTGATACCTTTGCCGTCCAATTGACTTTGATCAAAAGGGCACATGAATGTAAAATGTAGAGGCATAAAAAAGGGGAAAATGAAATTATATGTGAATCAGAAGGATCAATCTAGATGGATTGAGGATACTCTCTTTGCGCGGATGCACAGCTGCTTGTACTGTAAAAGTGGGTTTTGAGGGAATTTGTGGGGTAGCGGGCTGGTAGATGGGAAGAGCTGGGGCTTAGATAAATGGGAGTGAATTAAAGGCATGCTGCATGTTTCGTTTGTATGCACTTGTGTGAAATATCTCTGGGGGTATAGCGATGCATGCGATCCTTGCACTTTTTGTTGCATGGCTACGGGCATCATTGAGTCTGCTGCCTGCCGAGCGATGTGGATGTTGGACGATGCCCTTTGCCTGGCTTTGGGCATGCCCGACACTCACACACACTCAGGAACACGAGCATGTACCCCAAAGCCATGCCGTGCCCGTCATCGTGAGTGCCCAACGCTCATGTTCATAGGTAAACCTGATGGATGTCAACTGGTCAGAATGGCTATGGCAAGCAAGCGAAGCTTGAATTGTCCTTTCTGCAGGTTTTTTCCATCTGTTTACCTGGTATAGACATGTGAAGACAGGGAACCTCTTTCAGGTAGAGGGAGCTCAATAGCAGGCGCCTTGGTTAAATAAAACCACAGCTGTCTCCTGAAAAAATAGCAGAATTGCACCAGTGATACTGTTATTGTTCTTCAGTCGACCTATTTTGTCTCCAAAGGACTCCAATTAAGTGCTCTTAATTGCAGTCTGTAAAAATAATTGTGTGTTAGTGGGCAAGGGGGGGTGTTCGGGTGGGGGGGTTGGTGTATGTGGACTGTCATATATACATCTATATGTGTGTAACAACAAAGATGTGTAAATGCGTGCATGCATTCACACATGTAGGGAACATGGGCACAGGTTGGGTCAGATGCCATTTTGGCTCTGATTGTTCTTCCTTGTTGTTTTCAGCTCTCATAGTTGCTTAGCAGCATTGGATAGCTGTGCTGTCTTGTAGAGTATCACTGGAAAATCAGGAGACACTGAGACTTACCGGTTCAAGCTGTCATCAAGGAGATCCTTCAGCATAGATTTAATACAGCTGCATAGCATACTAAACTCATCAACAGTTACTTGGTAAACTGCAGTTCACATTTCTCACATTTGTCATGGTTGCTTTAACTTTCTGGATCATAGGGAATCAGAATGGAATCAAATCTGGACAAATTTAGTCCAACATTAACGGGCTGATGTCTATGGAGCTCTCTCAACCCCGACCCCGCTCCCTTTCCCTTTCCCGGAGGTTCAGGCTCGCCACGCTTTGCCGAGGACACACCTTTTCTCATCCTTTCATCCTGGTTTTCCACAGAGGCTTCTGCGCATGGATCTGCCGGTTGCTGATGATAACACAGTGCATTTTAACTCCACCCTCATGGCGCTAATCCGGACTGCACTGGATATAAAGATTGCCAAGGGTATGAACTCAAAACATCCCCGTGCCTTTATGTGTTACAGTCAACCTATCTGAGTTTCTGTGTCTGTTTGCTTCCACAGGAATGCTTTAGATCAGGCGTGTCCAAAGTCGGTCTTCGAGGGCCGCTGTCCTGAAGATTTTTTATGTATCCCTGATCCAACACACCTGGCTTCCATTAAATGAACACAATCAAGTTCAGCATAATGATGTATTAACTTGAGTCAGCTGTGTTGGAGCAGGGATACATGGAAAACCTGCAGGATTGTGGCCCTGGAGGATCGACTTTGGACACCCCTGCTTTAGATTATTCATGAGATTCTGTTGCAAAGTCATTTCAGACACTGACAAACTACCTTTTCTTTTGGGTGAATGTGTACACGTGTGGATGGATATACATATTTCTTTGGGGATTTTGTGCACCATGCCTTCCTTTTGGTCTGTGCCCCATTGTCCTGGGTTTATGTACTATTTGTTGCCCCTTTATATGTATTTGGATGCATGTTATTGTGCGAATGTTGTGCACTTGTGTGTTTGGATAAACTGGGCGGTGGTGTACTCAGGTGGTGCAGACAAGCACCAGATGGATGCAGAGCTCCGAAAGGAGATGATGGCTATCTGGCCTAACTTATCACAGAAGACACTGGACCTGCTGGTTACACCTCACAAGGGTAAGTTGCAGAAAAACAGCTTGGAGAAGGGCATAGTAGTGTGTGTGTGTGTGTCCGACCACCAAGTCACCAAGAGGACAGCTTCCACCAGTGTCATTCACTGCTTTGCATCTCCTGAACAGACTACATCATGAACACATTTCTCTACATGCACACACTGTGTTCGCTCACAGTATTCCCTCATATCTGTTTGTCCTACCATGATTTGAAAGCATACAAGAGTCACCTGAGGAGTTAAGAGTTGGCTCAAAGCACACATGCATTCTGATAACAAGCACGCCCTGCCCTCCATGCATTACCATGCACACACTCCTGTTACACTTGCACTGCTGATCTTTTCACACACTCAGCCAGTTCTGGCATCAGGGGGTGCCTGCTATAGAAGATCCTCTATAGAAGTCTTTTCACTACAGGGAGAATTTACCAGATACCCAACACGTACCAGATAGATTCATAAGGGTGTGATCAAGGACAGTTTGAAGTAAATCTGTTAAGATGTTGGAATAAAACCAGATTAACCAGCATAATCGTGCATGCTTATCAGTTTGGCACGTTTTATTTGGCTAAATGCATGATTCCAACTAAGGAATGAGAAATGCACTGTCATTGCATAGTCGCATTGCTTTTATCTTCTTTTGGACGTATCTGTGAGGACTTGTAGCTATACCACATTGGAAACGTTTGCCACGCTTGATAAAGCTCAATATTTTTCTGACTTTATGTTTATGTGTTCCATCTAAACTCTGGGGATAAACGTCCAGTGTTTTTAGAAAAAGATTGAGCTGCTGTTTTCTGAGACTTTCTGAGGAATCGGCGTGTTTCCTTGTGAAGTGGCTAACTAGTCCTCTGATACTTTTTAGGAAAGAATACTTGCAAAGTAAAAAGAAAATGCTAAATGATAAGAATACTAGTGTGGCATCTGCCTGTGAAAAGACTACAAGCTCTACTGTGTTGATAATTGTGTTTTACTGTCGTATTTGTGTGTTGTACACCAGCAATGGTTATTAGTTTTTTGGAGCACAACATGGAGTAATTGGCATCTTTTTATATGATTTACAAAACTAGCCTAAATATTTAGGTGAAACATGTAATTAGGAAACTAAAGGAGTTGTTTCTTATCCTGTTATGTACATTAATATACTTATTATACAAGCTAAATCCCTGGTGAAAAAGGGACAAATGAATAATGACAAATGCAATTAAATGATAAATATTGTACAACTGAACGTTTACCATTCCTAAATGGAAAAGCAGGTAAAACTCTGACATGGAGTGCACTTAACTGGAACGATTGCTGATGTATTCGGCGTGTTGTTGTGTATTTTCTCTGTCGTGTTTGTTTGTCCTGTCTCCCCACTCCCATCCCCCCCACGGCTCAGGGTCCCATCTCACACTGGTCTAATCTTCCAGGGTAACTTGTCATTTTCTCAGCAGCCACAGACTTGACAGTGGGTAAAATCTACGCTGCCATGATGATCATGGAATATTACCGGCAGAGCAAGACGAAAAAGCAGCAGGCACTACGAGAGGAACAGGTAGAGTCCCGTCTGGCCTTCCGGAACAAATACGTTAAACAATAAAAGAAATTCATAGTTTTTCTCTCAGCCATGTTTTAACGATTTTTTTTTAGCTAAATATGAAAAAATCTTAATAATAATAATTTAACTCATCGAATGACTCCAAGCTTTCTGGTAAAGCTCCATATTTTTTATCATGCCTGAAAGTTTATTTTCTTATTACCCCTGCTTGCAAAGCGCTTTTCACCCACTTTACTTTTTACAGTTGGCCTTTTTTTCTTGTTTAACCACGATGTTGTTAAGCAGGATGACAGTATGTGTTGTCAGTAATGTCCATAACAGCGATGATCCCACAAGGCTTTACCTTCTCTTTATTATCAGTGCTCCTTGCTCAGTGCCTCTGAGATGCTCTCGCTCCCACTGTCTCTGATTTTTCAATCCACTTCCTGGACGTGTGGAAGCATCTTTCCTCGCTTGCAATAACTCCTGACATGGTGCATCTGTTTATGAACAAGGGTCACTATATTCACTTTTGAAAGAGATACTGTCATTTATTTATTTATTTCTATTCTTGTTCCTGAATGCAGCGTACACCCCTGAAGTGACTGGACACTTCTACACAGGCTCTCACAACCTTTGCATTAGTCTGACAATCTCTACATGATATTTCATTTTTCCTTTTTCTCAGTGTGGTTTACTTTTATAATTCTTATTAAAAATTATTAATCCAACCAGAAAGAAAAATATGGTTAAAGAGCATGCATTGATCCTTTTAGCATCTGTCAATATATCTTTTTTTTCTATTAGGAAGTGATAAGATATGTTTAATCGTAGGTGGTGTGTCATAGACGGACACTAGTATTCATACCATCTGCAATAAGATCAGAAGAGAAGGTCACAGTGTCCGGAGGGACTATTTCTTCCACATCTCATTGTTGTGCATGTCTCTGTCCATTCCTTCCACCAATGTTTAACCAAATCAAACTTTATTTAAAACGTTTCTTTTCACAAAGTGATTAACATAATAAAAAATTATTTCTGCGTATTGAAATAAAGCAAGCCATTACCCACCAAAGTATATAACAGCTATTTAAAAGCACGTACCTCATAATCTTGCAATCTTATCTGTAATTAATGAGACATCAAGCTCACCGTGGTCACTTTTACACAGATTCCTGTGACCATGGGCTTCACATGTCATTCTGGGACCATTAATTCATTAATAAACTAAAGCTAAATACATTTTTTAGATGTTTAATGTTCACATTGCCTCCACATTTTCATTTCAAGAGTCTCTTCCATGAAAACCACACAAGCTTAAGTAACATCCAACTTTCTAAACCTGAGCTGCAGACATGAAAATACATTTCATTTAGAAGAAACTGAAATTATGTTGTGATCATTTCTGCATGTAGTCATCAGTAATGATGCACATGGAAGCCAGATTAGCTCCCTGTCCAGCACATCATCCTGATGCGTTTTCAGAAGTTTTAAATACGGGGATCTGGAGATGGGATGGAGGCTGGAGTCATTATTATGTTACCAAACCTTCTGGAATGACTTTCGATCTCTTGTGAGAGAAATTTGACACATTTCTAATTTGTATGATTGAAGTTGCTTGACAATCAAATGGCACGTTAATCAAAAAGTCTGATTAATATCAGATCTCATAGATAATCAGTAAACATCTTTTGAGTAATATGTCTCAGGATATTTTGCATTTGTAAGTCAAAAACCTGTGAATTAAGATAAATCTTACCTGAAATACAGACGTTCCCTTCCGACACTGATCTGAGAATATTCCCGCTTAATGTCATAAACACCAGTTCAGCGGCATTCTGGGAACTTGGATCAGTGGTCCGGTTGGGAACTCAACCATCCACAGCTATGCGCTTGCTGATGGCGCCCCCGTGTGGGTGCACGCTGTGAGTGCATCCTGTGTTTGTGTCCTGTGTCTGCCCCCCTGATTGCCTGATGCAAGCCTGGAGGTCATGTCATGTATCTCACACAGAACCAACCGCCGTCAATGTTTGAGCGCATGGACCTAACCCTAGATGGCCAAGGTGGACAGGGCCAGAACGGGCTCCCCAGTACCCAGCCAGACAACATCAACAGCATGTGAGTAGAGACCATAATGTAACAGCTCTGCAGTTAGATGCTTGGGTAAGACTCCTGCATATAGTGATCTGTCAGAGAATGAAATAATCAAGCTTAATGCTAATGTACATTGTTGATAAATGCTAATTTGTATTTTCTTAGTCAGTAATACAAAAGGAGGCAGTGGTGTTGACTCTTTACAGACACTTTTATGTTCTTTACTGTCCACAGATACTACAAAATATATCTATATCTACGTTCAAAGCTACTCCTGACTTTTTTTATTGTCATTATCATTTGATATGTCCATGATTTGCAACTGAATAATGTGTATGTGTCTGGATGCCAGGCCTCCTGAAGGGGGCACGACTGATAACCAATCGTGGGTGACAGCCAAAGCCCAGGAAATGTTCCAAAACACGGGTAACTGGGGCCCGGAGAGACCCTACCCCGATGATCCCCATGAAAACCGCCACAACCCGCAGGTATGGTAGGTCCAAAGATGTCGTTACCATGGTGACAAAACAAGCTACGCACTTAGGTGAAGAGTTTGTTTCCATTCTGTTTGTGGATCAGCTCCTGCTGTTGCAACACGTAGAACATCCATATACGAACGCATAGGTTACGAGGTAGCAGAAAGAATGAATGAGACGTAAATGCTCTTCATTTCAGGTACTTTTAAATCTCCGATTCACCATAAAACTGTGCTGCTGTAAGCGGTTTTAAACTACTAACCCTTTTTCCACTTCATACGTAACATCAGTTTCTCAGCAAACCACGGAGTCATTGCCGAATGTCGCTTATATGTAACATAGAAATCCTTCGAATAGCCGAATAGTCTTTTTTCCGAACCAGCACGTCTCTTCCTTCTCTCTACTCGTCCCTTTGCTGAGCCTACACCTCTTAAACCAGTAAGACCTGATGCAACACATGGGAACCAGTTCCAAGGCCTGGTCAGGTCTGAATGGGTTAAACTTGTGACCTTACTTCACCGTTGTCTTCACGTTTTCACACTTACAACCTCCTTTTGAGTGGGTTGCTTGGACTTGTGTGTGTTTTGTGATGTACGCCCTTTATTGTCTCTTCACTGCCACCTACTTCCGCTTGTCTGTTGGGATGCCCCAACTCCCCAATGCCTCATCTCTCTATTGAATCAAATGTTGGAAAAATGGGAAAGTTTTCCTTCAGAGACTGTCAAAGGGTCAGTTGCTTTCACTGGAGCAGAGAATAGATTTACTCAAACTCAAACTTAGAAAATACTCAACACGCTAATTTAGCATTTAAACTGATCAATCAGAACTTTGTACATTAAAAGCATCCATGATTCATTTTTGACACAACAAAGGTTGCAACAGCTAATTTATGCAACTTTTTGTTGCATAAATTATGACAGTTTCAAATCAAATAAAGAAATGCTATGTTTATTTTTCCCTCGTTTGGCTGGTGGTGTCAGGGTCCACTCTCTCAGCAGACAGTGGTCACGCGCCCCTCTCATTGTGTTTTACAGACGGTAGAGATGAGGGAGATGGGGCGGGACGGGTACTCCGACACTGAGCCCTATCACCCAATGGATGGGCACGAGCGGACCCTCTCCATGCCCCGCCTCTCGGCAGACAACCAAGTGAGCACCTTCATTCCACTATCATCACTGTGTGTGATATCATCACTATCATCACTGTGTGTGATATCATCACTATCATCACTGTGTGTGATATCATCACTATCATCACTGTGTGTGATA
>JBAMHV010000004.1:16606310-16620522 GCA_037177535.1 Pseudomugil gertrudae | reverse complement strand
TCCCCCCTCTCCCTCTCTCTCTCTCTCTCTCTCCCTCTCTCTCTCTCTCCTCCCTCTCCCTCTCTCTCTCCCCCTCTCTCTCTCCCTCCCTCTCTCTCTCTCCCCCTCTCTCCCTCCCTCTCTCTCTCCCTCTCCCTCCCTCTCTAACCACCACTCTGCTCTGTTCTGGTCTCTGTTGTTGTGGTGCGTTTTGATTTTCCTTGTTTACATTTTGCTGTAGGGCAGTAGTTCGGTGAGCGGCAGCCCAGTTCCCTCCACTTCGGGGACCAGTACTCCACGGAGAGGCCGGCGGCAGTTGCCACAGACCCCTGCTGTCCCACGTCCACATGTCACCTACTCCCCCGCTGTCCGCAAGCCCAGCTATGGCCCCCCAGGGCCAGGTCGACTGCGTTCGCCATCTCCCCGACACTTCTCTCCACCAGACCACGACAGAGGCTACCACCACCGACCCCAGTCACGACACGCCTCTCCACACCACGGCGGGTCCTCGTCCCGCCACGGTTCGCCACGCTCACCTAGGCATCAGTCTCCACGCTCACCCCTCCATGGTTCTCCCAGATCCCCTCACCGAAGCCGCTGGAGTGGACCTCCGCCTGGGGACAGCCTGGAGGGTGACGGGCCTTTCTATGAGAGAGATTACGAGTATGAGCAGCACCACGAGCCTCCCGCATATGAGCAAAGCCTTTCTCATGGGAACCCCCACCCTCATGGTGGAAATCCTCACCCACACCCCCGATCACCCAGGACTACCCGCCACCGGCCTCTTCCACCCCCTCACCCTCATCCACGAAGGGTACCCAATGGCTACCGCTCATCCTCCCCTTCACCACATCGGCGAGGACCTCCAGGAGCACCACCTCACTCACACCACCGGCCTCCCCATGCCAAAGGGCCCCGAAAGGGCCTGCACGAACCCTATAGTGAGACAGATGAGGATGACTGGTGCTAGCAACCACAGACTGTAAGGAATTCACACAGCAGAGCAGATGAACAGCCACCTCCAGTGCTCTGGCCTTGGATGAAGACATTTAATAAAGAAGCGTAGTTTTGGGGAGGGGTTGGACGCCCTCAAAACCCTCTACCCACTATTCAGACTCTAAATAAGAAAAATGGGTGGAGGGAAGGAATGAAGATGCCGCAACTAGCCTTTTGTGCATTTTGTTTAAGAGTCAGTGACAAGGCAGCACACCCTTAAAACAAATCAGATAAAGCCAAGAGAGCTTGCATAAGGCCAGGGCACAGTTTACCTCTTAGAACTACACTTCCCAGAATTAGCCTCCACCATCAAGGCCAGGCTGCAAGAGGAAGAGGGAGGTGTGGGAACAGGGAGCAATGAAGGAGCATGAGGTTCTGAAAATGCGCTGTGATCTATGAGGCCTAATAGCATTTTGCCCAGAGTGACACCTGATTGCTTAGATGTGTCAGATGTGTGCTATACATCGATCTTTGGGCCGGACTATTACCGTAAAGTGAGAATAAGCTGGAACCCGCCACCTTGACTCTGCTCCAAGACAGATATGTTTAAAGAAAAATAAGTTGATAAAAAGCCAGGATCCCCTAACCCTTACATGCCAAGCTATGCCTCCAGAAAATCTAACTTGAACAATGAAGAACATAGTGAAACTTTTCACGATAAAGAAGAAACGAGAGAACATCCACTTTATCTTTAATCTTTTTCCTTTCCAAGAGACTGAACCAGGAAGCTCCGCCTATACTGCAAAAACCAGCCAATCACAGCGCTGGCTGATATTTGATGAGTTTTATCATCTCTGTTTACTGTTATGTGCTCACTCAATGCTAACGGGACTGTTGTGACCTCACTTCCTGTCCTGAGGGTGGCGCCAATAGAAAGGGGTGAGGCACAATGTGGGCTCACTTCTAGTAAAGTGCACTGGTGGGATGTGCTCAGGTAACTAGAGAAGGGAGTCGGACACTTTGTCAAGCCTCTTCCTCCTCTGTTACTCGACCCAGCGCACAGAGGAAGATGACCTGACAGGGAATGACATCACGCAGTTGAACGGGGCGGAGAGGAAAGGAGGGATGGGGAAAAGACTATTTCTTCAGTATTTCTTCTATCGATTACTTCTATTTCTTGTTCTTCTTCGGACATTGGAGCTTGGTTCTTCTGTTGCATTCGCTTAGCCTCCTTTGATCTATTTCAGAATCCAAAATTTGATGGAAACCTGCATGACTGATAAAATACATACTAGAGAGGAAATCTAAGTGGTACGGGTGGGACCTGGGGGCTTTATAGGAAGCTTTACATTTAGGTTTATAAAAGATGTTTGCTTCTTTCAGGCTCTCTTTCTCCACTTAAAGTTACATTTTTGGGTTCATTTTTACCCAGAACAAGCCTTGACACTCAGCTGTTTTGTTTGTCTCAGTTTTCTGCTGAAGGTGCAGTTTCTAAAACTGTCCATGAGACAAAAAAATGTAAAAAAAAAAAAAAAACATTTCAGGGCCACATTATAATGTCCCATAGTGCTCGAAAGGGAGAAAGAGTGGAGAGAAGTAAACCTCTACTATGCTTAATTTATTATTGTTAATGATGACAGTCATATGAATAACAATTTTTAAAGTCAATGCAAAATTATGGTGATGATGATGATACTGGTTGACTGATTTATAGAACTGTTACTGTAGAGTTGTCATGTTATTTGGAGTTCAAATGTGCTATGTCCATCTCGCTTGCATCCTTTGTGTTTATATCCCCCTGTTCAATGACGTTTACTGGGTTCCTGATGCCTTCTTGCACCATTTCAGAGCAACGGTGGCTCGGGAACATTCACTTTAGCATTGCGTGTTGTAACGCAACTCTTTAAGACACATTCTCTCTCCAAGATGGAGGTGGAGGTCAGGAGAGTCTCAGTATCTGACCTACAATGCCCCCCTGGGGGTCAATCCTCTTGTCAAGCCAACCCAAAGATCAGTAACTAATGTTCAGAGCAAGGAGCAGAACATTTTATTTTATAGAGGTTGGAAGGCTGACTTTACACAGGTTTTACCAAGGCTCACGTTCTCCCTCCTGCTGCCAAAAGACAAAAAAACACAATGAATGAAACGATGAATCTCAAGCATTTCTCTTCGTTGGGCTGTGTTGTTTTACATGGAGACCAGTAGCCTGCACTGGTGGTACAGGATTGGCATCAGTTGGCATTGCCTGGTGTTGTTCTTGCCATCAGGGGGCAGTAATCAGCAAACATCACCCCATTGTCCCCCACCTAGGACAGCCTCTTGGCTACATCCTTGTGCTTAGTCCTTCAGTGAAATTCCAACTTTATCTTTTACTTATTAACCTTATAAGATGTGCAAGCCTCATTACTTGTCGGGATCTATGGATGCAGACTGAGAGATGCCATATCTGTCCATTTACCAGTTTGCTCTTCTGTCTGCCCAACCGTGCCAATGCTGACCACTCTTCAACCCCTTCTCTCAGGTCCCTCAGTCTGTTAGATCTTCCCAGTCCGGTCATGTGAGGTTGTAGCAAAGCTGAATCCTTCTCTGCCAAAAACCAACTTCAGTATGAACTGACCTCTATATTTTCCTTCTTTTCATATGCTTGGACATCTGTTCTCTCGGCTTGCTGGAAATGCAAAACAATTTACAGACAGAAACACTTAGGTTTAATAATTTTATCCTTATTGTTATGAAGGATAGTAATTATTGAATATTCAATAACTCTAGGACTAAATGATAAATATAGTTAAAATGATTTCTTATCTTCAGATAAATCTAGATATAATAATGTAGATGTAGTCATAGATAAAACACAGATTAATTAGAGTGTCAGATGTTTATTTTATTTTGCATACTTATCATGCTAATGGCACAATCAAGAATAAGCTACTCTTAAAATCTTTTGCTGTTTTCTTTGCAGAAACAAGTCAGAAAACTAACCCCAGTTAACATGTTTTGACTCTATGCAGACCTCATGAGCATCCCCATTGTATCGTTTCATACAAGAAACTGCAGCGTTGTGGTACTGTAAAACAATTCATAAGACAGGACTCATCAAGATCTGACAAAATGTGAAGATTCCCACGGATTTTTCGCACCACACACACCACTTTTCTCACAGGGAACTCACTTCCTTTCCAATAAGTCTGTCGCTGTCTTATTCCCTCTCTCCTACGGCTGATCCCTTTTCCCTCTACGGATTGTCTGCCCTCCTGAGATGCGTTGCCTCCAGGTCATGTAGTTGAGCAAAGCGGAGGGAAGATGAGGATAAAAGGGGGGGTGTTTTTGTTCTTAATCTTCTAAACCTGACAGAAGTGAAGGGGTGTGTACCACAAGCCCCTCTGTCTTTACGCTCCATCAAGAGAGGTTGCGACAGGTGAAGATTCTTCTCCAAAGCCCCCTACAGAGCCACAGTGCCTTCTGTATTCGAGTCACATTAGCCCCCCACCCCAAAGCCCCCCTCAATCACTGTCAGTCTTGCCCCTCCACACACACAAACACACACACACACACACACACCCTTTACCCTCTGGAGTAGATGAGATCAACCACACTACGCCTTAAAATCAAGTCCACTGACTCCAATGCTAGATTCTAAACCACAGTGGACAGTGGGGGTTTTGAGACTGGGCCACGGTCAGGAAGCAGTCAAGAGGCTAGGCTTGATGCAGGGAAACTAACGTCACATCCAGAATGGGCTAGACTCTTTAACTCTCCCATTCAATCACAGATTTTTCTAAGAGTTGCCAAAAAAAACATAAGAGATCCTCACAGTTTGCATCATGCCTTGTAGTTTTGACTTTTTAAGACTCAATGGGCATCGTTTCCGGATCCTGCTAGCTGGCTAGCCTTTTTGGCTTTGGCATGGCTCTATTTTACGTGCGTCCCAGGAATGTCCTAGGTCCAGTTTCAGGGGGTGTAGTGAGAGGTTTACAGAGGTTTAAAGCAGTTCGCTTACTTCTCAGGTCCCTCTAGAGTTCGGTGGCTCGTCAGACGGCTATGATATAAGCAGGCCTTGGATTGAGTTGTTGTATGGTTTTACCTGGCATGGCATCAGATGTAATGTTGACCCCACCCTTGTCCTTTCACACACATTACATACTCCCCATTAACAACCCAGCGCACCAACACTCAACGCCCATGTGTTGACAGACTTCCAGGTAGTAAACCTATTCCATTTTGGCTCTATGACACCACTCGCTTGTCCAGAATTGTAACAGCAGATCCAAAATGGCCGACACACAACACTGCCCTTGTGTGAAAGCATGTTGTGTGTGTGTGTGCACTTTTCCAAAAACAAATCCCATTCTTTTGGAAAAAAAAAAAAGATGTGAGCATCAGATTTTTGTTTTTGTTGTCGTCTCTCTTTTATTTCATTGAATACAGTTTGGGGGGAGGGCGTGGGGGTGTAAAGCGTTTGCCTAGTCATCACCTCTCTGCTTTCTGTCTGTACCTCGGGTTTCTGTCAGCCTTTGGTGTTTATGTCTGATTAATCATATCTTTTCCCTTTCTTCTCCCCTCTGGGATGAAGGAAAACTAACAAGCATCCCACCCATCCGCTCAGTCGGCTGTGAAATTGTGTCAGTGGGTCAGTTGTGAGGCAACATGTTGACAAAAACACGAAAAAAGGGCTCTCTTTTAAAAAGAAAATCTACACAATGGGTATTAATGTACAGTAGTGCTGCCAAACGTTGTGCTTATGTAGCTGAAGCCACGCTGTGGTCTCC
Source organism: Pseudomugil gertrudae (assembly GCA_037177535.1). NCBI lineage: Eukaryota > Metazoa > Chordata > Actinopteri > Atheriniformes > Pseudomugilidae > Pseudomugil > Pseudomugil gertrudae. Next base: position 16,614,838 of record JBAMHV010000004.1, on the reverse strand, counting down.
CCTTTGTACAGCACTATATGTGTGCATGCGTGTGTGTGTGTGTAAGGGATCATAAGCAAAGGGTTAGGGTGGTGTGGGAGGGGGGGTCAACCGGTAATGAAAGATAGATTTTAGTATTTGGGATGAAGGGTGGGAGGTTGGGGCGGGCGCGGGGGAGCAAGATAGGCTTTAGTGACGTAAATACACAATTTCACAATGGCACTGGACCACTCTTCAGGCTCACAGCTCATTTCCCCTCATTTCACACCCTCACTGAGTCCCTTTGTAACGGGGGCGGGGCTACTGCCGCAACAGCCAGACATTGTACTCTGTGTGTGCAGATGAGGTGGTGTGTGTGTGCTGAAACTGATAAATCAATTAGCCAGTTATTCTGAAACTGTCCAACAGCTGCTTCAAGCTGGTTTGTTTAGCTTTGTGCGCTCACAGGTGCAACAAAACAACATATTCTGCACATATATGCTCATTTGTAAATATGCCAGCTTTTTCTTTGTTGCACTGAAATGCACCAAGTTTTAATATCAGAACAGTGAAATTAGCTAAAAAAAATCATCAAAAGCACTTAAATAACTCACAATCAAACTGATGCAGTAATTTTTCTGATATGCAGTACATTTCATCCGTTTACTGGTATTAAATTTGACTAACAGGTTATTAGTTTCAGCAGTAACTGTGTGTTTGATTTGAGTGTTTATCAGCTCATTATCATGTGTGCATAAGAGTGTCCTCACTTCATCAGCTACAGTAGGTAACCTTCAGTGCCTTACACTGTACAGGACATGAAGATGTCTTCATCTAAGATAGCACATGCTTATAAGATGTCCTCATCTCTCCACTTCTCCTCCTCAATCATTTCCATTCTGGGAGAGGGTGTGTGTGTGTGTGTGTGTGAGAGGGAAAGAATGTCGGGGTGGTGTTGGTTCATCATCATGTCGGTTCTCTTACTCACCCCTCTTCATGCCATCTGATGTATATTTTGGCTCTGTAACTCTTGTGTATAAATCCCATAAAGTTTGTGAAAAAGTGGTTCATCATGATTAATTCTGTTGTCATCTTGTGTGCTTCTTTCTTTTCTCCCACCCACACACTTCATTCTGGTCATGCCACTGCATTGTAATATCATTTGTGAACACGGGGTTGCAGGATTGAGCTGCATCATCATGATGGAAAGGAGTGAATGAGTTCATGCCTGTCTGAGTGGGTGTGTTTCATCTGTGAATGTCTGTCTGCTGCATAACCATGTCTGTTATTTCTTTATGGAGCCAAGCAGGTTTTAGAGGTGATTAATAGAGATAATTCCTTAAAATGATTAATCATTCGAATAGACACGAGCATTTGCAGACTTGAGACTCAGATGTAACTACTGAACTCTAGTACATTCATTCACTGTTACATCAGCAAAAAGTTCTCATTTATTGACCCACTCTATCATTTATTTGCACCATTACAGGCAAGCGTGATTATAATTTGTACCACTAAATCTTGTTTAGCTCCATTACCGTGTGCACACTTTTAATAAATGGATTCTTTAGAGACATGGATGAAGTGTCCCCTGCTGCTGCTGCGGCCCTGAAAACCCCTCCCATCCTCCATATTCCTTCCTTCATTTTTACCATCAAGTAGAGACGAGTTGCTTTTTGGGTGTTTTGTCCTCAGCAAAGTCGGGTGCAGTCCAGGATGCTACGGATCATCTGAAGGTGCCAAATGTTCCTAAGATCATCGTGGTCCTTATTTGAACCCTTTGTAGCTCAGATTGAATTATTTTCTTACTGTCAGATTATTAAATTCAATATTTCTACTCATATATTTTGATTGGCAAGATTTTTAATACCCAAATTTAAAGTAGGAAAAGGCACAATGAACATAATGAACACAAACATGCTCCAAATAAACTATTCTGCTTTAAATTAGATCAAAAGGGTAAAATAAATATCTGCAAACACAGCAAAACTCTTTATTTAAAGAAAATACTGAAACTCCAAACACGCGTTTAGCGTTTAAAAGGATTTTAATGCACTGAGGAAACTCTCTGAAGCAACTACCATCCATCCCATCACAGCGCACGACCCAGTAGAAACCAAACCAGTGCCACAGTAGAAACCATACAGGATTCACTCAGCAAGATGGGGGAAAAAAGAGAACAAATAAACAAACATGGTCATTTAAGATAAAAGAGAAGTATTTAATTACAGATTTGCATGTGCAATGTGCATGCCACTATGTGGGGTCAACTTCAGGAACTAAAAAAGTATTAAATATAAAGAAAAGTATATAAATATATGTAAAAATATATATATAGATAGTTGTTTTTAAGAGCAATGTGTTTCTTTTTCTTCTATTTTTAAAAACAAAAAAAAGTTTAAAAATCTGACCAAAAAAAAGGAGAAAAGTGGAAAAAAAATCATCCTGACAGCAAATGGAAAATGCTTTGGTCTGTTATATTTACCAGGTGCTTCACGGGGCGAAACCGTGGGGCAACGAGGATAGATAACACTTTAAATTAACACGAGAGAAAAAAAGAAAAAGGATTTTAAAAAGGGGGACAATGCATACATGACTTTTCCTTAATGAAAAACAATCCCTTTGAGACTAAAGAGCTGCCTGAACCTGAATCTGGTGATGTTATTATTCTGGCTATGGAGTCCCTTCTTTCTCTCTCCCTCTTTTTCTGTCTTTCTCTGACCATCTCTTTCTCCTCCTCTGTTTCTTTCTCTGTCTCGGCTGTTTCTAAAAGTGCATTTTGTAATTTCAAAGCAAATTCTTCCTAAAGAACCTGAATAAACCAGAGAGAATGCATTCTAGCCATCCTCCTGCGTGTGTGTTTATTCCTCCTGAACCCAGTGACATACATGTTCAATCAGACATAATATGTTTATTATACAAGCGTTTGAGACAAACAAGCTGCAGGTAAACCTTTCAGGACAGGACTGTGGAGACACCTTTATAAAAGTGAATCAGAAAAATAAGGTAATTATACTTATAAATATACAAGTTGCCACATTTATTTAAGACGGAAGTGTTTATGTTTGATGTCCACAAATCTAATAAATGGACATAATAACACCTTATTCCTCTTAAAACACTACCAACATGGTCCTATGTAATTAATACTACACTAATTCAGGTCAAACATAGAATATATAGTCTTGTGCTCGTTTTTTACCCACACATTACTCAAACAGAGCGTTGTTCGTGTATTAGGAAATAAAATGTTTGAGCCACTTTATATGAGACTCGCTACATTTTGTGTCTTATTCATAAAGAGAAAACATTTTGTTTTAAGAGTCAGACCAGCAACATTTAAACAGCTGGTTTCCAGATGTGTTTCATCCAGACCCACATATCCAGATGTTCACAACATCTCGATCTGGCTATGAACGTATATTATATACTGTATTTGTTTCAAATATTAGTGTTTTAATCGTATTGCAGCACTAATGTGTTTGTTTCCAACTGGTTTTGATCACTCTGTAGCCTGAAATGAACGACACACATGGAGCGTGTGCACACGTTTTTTCCAGAAAAAGGCTCTCTGCATACATTTTGCTCAGAGTTAAACTCGTACCTCCACAAAGCGCGAGTTGTGTGTGCATAGTGAGGTCACGTGAACTCGCTCACAGGTGAGTTTTGACATGTTCTGGGGAAAAAGCTGTCCCTATCACTCACAAGCTGTTTACAAGCTGATCTTAAAGTCGTGCATTGAAAAACAACCTTGTTGTAACACAGTTAACACAGATGTGAGGCTTCAGGTTGCAGCTCCTGGATAACAATGTTTGCAGTTGCATTAGAACAAATGCTCATTTTCTGTCACAACACACAAAATCCAGGAGTGTTTGCACAGCGGTCACACAAAGCATGTTAAAAAGTGATGCTCCTGCAGGGCACGTGATCAAAAATGGTACATTTACTCAGTTTTACCCTAAAACCCTTTGTTTTCCTACTAAAATATAGAAGTGGGAGGATGGTGGTGTTAAAACAGCCAATCGAAGTGTTTTCCCGGCAACTTTTCATTTTACTTTCCTGTCAGCGGCATTGAGATGGGAAATTACTTATATGTGAAATATGTGAAAAGATTTCCAGTTTTTACAAAGAAAAAGGTAGAAAAACATGATTAATGGTGTAAAACAGGTTCCAGTAGATGTTACTACTGTGTACTATGAGGACACCACAGCTTGGGAGGATACGTATTCACTTGCCCCCACAGTTTGATATTTATTGACCTCTTTTGTTTCTTGTTTTATTAGAAGCAGAGCATTTAGGACTGTGTGACTTGTGGCTTGAGGTTTCACATTTGGGACCCAAATCTAATATTTTAATCACAAGATTTAAAAAAAAAGAAAAACAAAGCAGAAATGCTCATTTTGGACTCGGCATCCCTGCCTCCCTCCTTCTGTCTGTGTGTTGGACTGCGTCACTGATGAGGAAAGCACACAAACCTCCACACTCACGTGCACCCTTGTGCTCGCTACACATCCCTCTCGCTGTGAAGTCTCATCATTACACCAACAACCCTCCCCCTTCCTTTCTTTCTTCTTTCTGCATCCTTCTTGCATCCTCCTCCCCCTCTCTGTGTCCACTCAGCACTGTCTCCCGCTTTCTAAAAGACCAAGAGCAGAAAAACACTATTTCCATATTATCTGTAGCCTGAAGGTCACTAAAAGCATCTCGGTCTGGCCATTAGAGTTCCTGCTGCATTTGCAGGCCCACACCGTGAACACACACACACACACTCACACATGGCCAGATGTATCAAGAGCTCTGTCCTTCTGTCCTAAAATAGACTCCACCTACACATTCTGTCGCCCGCCAGCATCTGCGCATCACTTCCTGTCTGTGTCAGCTCTGTTGCTGTCAGACACACTCAGGTAAACACACACCAGCATTCTTACACATTCATAAATCACATCTCCTGATGAAAGAACAAAGCATCAGCACTAAGTTTCCTCACATGATGCATTTCCTGTCAGAGTTATTGTTCAGAGACATGGGGCCAGTTAATCTGAGGGTGTAGGTGATGTTTAGGTAACACTGAATACATGAGAGGAGATCAGAATGGCTTAAATCCTTATTTAACATTATGTTAAATATTAGAAGCAGCATTGAAGATGTTCAGCTTTTGGATGGTTTTGTTTATTTCCAATGAGTAATGTTAGTGGTGATTTTACTGATTTAATCTGCTTACCTGGAAATGTTCTATTTCATGCATTGCAGCTGTTTGCATGAATAGTAAAATCTGCCATAAATATGTTACATTTGCTAAATTCCAGTTAGAAACACTGAGACGGGAATGAAACCAGCACCCTGACGGATGCCAAACCTCCCCCTCATCATGTTCATATCTCTCTTATAGGTGAATAATCAGCGTTATATGATTTACAGTGAATCTACGCACATCTGCTCTCACTCTGGTTTGTTATCACAGGCAGACGCACGGTGTGGATGCATACATGCATCATGTGACATTTCCGGTGCAGTTCTTTTTTTAGCTCTGAGCTGCCAGAGCGCTACGTCACTGCGACTGTCTGGCCTCTGTACTCTGCATCTTAATCACACTACGGCCCTCTTTGTGCAGAAGCAGACCTTACCGTGCGTTTTGCAGCTGTAGCACCTCTGGATTAGATTCCGGCATTCACACAGATTTGCTTTTCCTGTTATTGGTTGATGTATAAAGAAAGATGAACATAATATTAATAAAGATAAAGAAGCAAACCTGCAGGAAGGTTTAGTTGTTAACAGGTAAAACCTGAAATATTTCCTCCTCCTGTGCAGCTCATCAGAGTATTCCTCCACCAGGACACTAACCAGGTTTGCTCTCCTGTGCTTCTCTTTCAATTACATCATACTTGTGTTTGAAATACTTACTGGAGCAGCAAATGTGGATTAATCTGCTGCTGAACACAATCGCAGTTTGCTGCTGTTAGTGTAATGTCGGCTGAATCCACAGTATTTATTTCTCTTATCAGCCTTTTTAAGTTTCTGCTTCATTTTCTCTTGTTGGTTTGATTTCACAGTAATGATGTAAAGCTGAATATGCTGCACAGCTTCACATGTAAACTGGCAGATATCCAGACAGTTTGAGATGCAGGATGCGATGATGTGATTTGCACTGTGGTAACATGCATCCTGAACACATCAGCATCACCAGGCAGCCTCCTGGGTGTTTTCTACAGCGGTAACAATGACCTTTCCTCAGTCCATCATCTCATATCTTCATACTGTGATCATTAAATCATCCCTGAAGATCATTTTCATCCAGGAACAAATGTTCTTACAAACTTTTTTAACCCATTTGTTTTGTTATTCTCCTTGTCAGACTCCCTGTGCAAGGTTAAAGTCTCCAGTTTGGTTCACAAACACCAAAAATCAGCCATTATCCTGAAGGAGGATAAGCTCTTTGTTCCCTTGCTGTGTGAAGACATGTCAGCATGACTTTCCCTTTTATCTCTTTTTATTGAAGCCATCACCATTTAGCCGAGTGTTTTTACTGACTGGTGGTAAACACATTCTTCTGACCCGCTGCCTAAAACCATGATCCCCTTCATCCGAGCCCCTCTTTCCATCCTTTGCTGGTTTTACTGGGATCACACATCAGTGTGAGAGAGTCTTCTTTTTACCAGTTACTCCACATGAAGGTGTTTCTAAAACCACATTATTTTAGTTGTTTTAGTGAAAAGTTTCAGGACATTTTGAAGGAGCTTTTGGTGACTTTGTGGAAGTTTGTGTTTAGTAAATGCTGCTTTTGGTCGTTTAGGACGGCTTGTAGCTCATTACTTGTTACGGGCCTGGTGATGGGGGGGTGGGGGGGGGGTGAGAGAAATAGTTCATCTTAATTTACTTTATTAGTATTGGTTGTTTGGATTAAAGTGAATGTGTATAGTGTTATGTACTTTAGTATTTTAACTTTAAGCTGTGTTGCATGTTTTTAGGGGGACATAACTGTGATTACACTCCTCTGTAGGATACTAAATAACTGGTTTTGTCTATATATATATATTGGTGAAGTAATGTGAATTGAAAAACTGGGAAAAATAAGTAAAACAAGAGGTGGATCAATGCTGGAGTCCTGTGTTTTAAACCTAACCACGGTGATGCCATAGAGTTTGCCAGACCGTTAGGAGGAACCATACAGCTCTGACCGTATTGATCTTGGAGACAGAACAACACATCTCTAGCTCTGATTGGTTAAAACCATGACACAGTAAAACGTTCATAATCCTGCTTAAAAATCTGTCACATGATAAACAAAAAGGAAAATGGGTCATTAGAATTAACAAGCTACTGTAAATATGAGCAGATAAAAGCAGCGTGTGTATCCCGGATGATCCATCGCTGATATTAAATGTGAATTATTTCAATAACGACATCATAGACATCATTTAGTTTTACAGTCTAAAGTTTGCATATCGATTTAATGTGCTGCTTAATGAGCAGCTATTAATGATTTAAGCAGTTCTTTTAAACCTTTTGATAATAATACAATATCCTATTATAACAGGTCAAAACCAGAGAAAACCCCACTTTGCCTTACAGGCGTCTCACTGCACACACCCAATAGGTCAATAATCAATACTTCATATTGGAGCTCAGATTGTGGCTGGTTTGATTACTTGCAGGAGAAATCCATTTCCTGGGAGCAGGTGATGTTTTAATGTCAGTTCTCACCAAGGCTTAAAAAAAGATGCTGCAATAAGATGAAAAAGCAAATCTGTTTCCCTGTGAGGAGATTTGCACTTCTGGCTCCATTAAGCTCTCTTTTCATACGCTAAAACCTTTATTTGGGATCCAGGAAGTTGCTGATTTAACGTGTGTTTGCAGCAGTGTTTGAGTGGAGCACATGTGCTGTCCAAGGACGTGCTGTTTTCTTATAAAGCTGCATAGAACAGCGTGTACCGCTGCTGTAGCTGAGAGCAAATAACTCACTGGCAGCTCTGTGTCTGAGCATCAACTCAGCCAAACCTCATGTCAATAGGCCGCATTGTTGGGAACTGAATGATGGCGAGGTTAAAGAGTGTGTGGAGATTTCAGGAAGGTTTCAGGAGCTCTTTCATTCCCACGGCTGGTGACATTTCCCTCTCACACATATGATCTGGTAGATAATGGCATTTTTCATACGTAGCTCTTTATTGTTTACATGTTTATTGTTATTTATTGTGATTATCTTTTCATTTGTTGGAAGAACTTCTTGGCGAGCGATGAAGAATGAGGATGAATAAAGTTCTGTCTATCTAAGAAAAATAATGACTTCTCGGTTACTCTGAACAATGTGTCTGACTGAAACATGAAACATGAGTAATTATGACTGCCATCATATCTCAGTGTTGACTAATACTACCGTTTGCACCCATTAGAAGCATTGTTTGAGTCCATGAGCCGCTTCACATTCTGAAATCCCACCTTACCAACAACCACCACACCTTGAAAACATCATTTATGGATAAACACAAACATGATAAAATAAGCCCGCCCCCCTGATGCTTTGACCCCGATCCTGCAGTTGTTTTTAATGTTAAGCCAGCAGTGATGAGATCAGG
>JBAMHV010000004.1:16440701-16454993 GCA_037177535.1 Pseudomugil gertrudae | reverse complement strand
ACCTAAACCAACTTAGCTGTCTTTAATAATCCCCGACTCAAAACTAAACACTGCCCCCTAGTGGGAATTCAGAACAAACATTCTCATACATTATGACTAAATTCTGTATTCTTCCACTTAGACTGTGTGCGTCTCCTTTGCATGTGCTTTTAATAAAAGTCTGAAGGGGAGGGCGATTGGACACAGACTGAAACCGAGACGCCTTGGTTAAGGTTGTGTGGAATTCTCTCTGTCCTTTGATCAAAGTGGTTACGTCTCCTGTTTACTGATTTATGCTTCCGATCAGCTGAGGTTATAATCAATAATAATTTATCCTCTAACAGTTTATAAATCCCAAAACAGTTTAGGCCCAGAATGCATCTGTGATATGTTCAGAGAATATAAACCAAGCAGAGCTCTGAGATCCAAAGATACAGGTCAGCTGGTCCAGACCAGTAACCAGACCAGTAACCAGACCAGTAACCAGACCAGAGTCCAGACCAGTAACCGGACCAGTAACCAGACCAGAGTCCAGACCAGTAACCGGACCAGTAACCAGACCAGAGTCCAGACTAGTCATGGAGAAGCAGCATTTAGCTGTTGGATGTGGAACAAACTGCCGGTACAGATTAAACTTTCACCAACTGTAAAAACGTTTAAATCCAGGTTGAAAACATTTTTTTTCATGTGCCTATAAATAAAATCTGCACAGTAACTTTATCTGATCTGCTTTTAATGGACTATTATTTAATTTATGATTTTATTGTGATTTCTGCTGTTTAAAAAAAAATATTTTTAGGAATATAAGAAAAAAGAAAATACAATTGGGTCAATGGTTTTGAGCTTCAGATAAAAGTTTTGGGTCTTTTATTTCAGCGTATATGTTGTAAAAACATTTTTTTCTACAAAAATATTTATTAGATATTTTCTGATAAAACAGAAAATGAGCTTTTCAGACTGAGGCCATTTCTGAGTATATAATCTCTCATTTAAAATAACAAACATTTGACTTTTTTTTTTTTTATAAATGATTACCATTATTTCTGTCAATAACATAAGATGCTGTAATATTATCAGGTTTTTCCTCTTTTAGGAACCAACAATTACAGATTTAGCTCCTGTGTTTATTAGATCATATGAGGAATTAGTGAGAGTAAAGACATGGAGGAGTGTGAAGGCCTTCTGATCAGACTCACCCTGTGAATGATGCTTTGGCAGGAGGGGATCATTGACCCTGACCTAAGTCCGGAAATCCCAGATGATGCTTTAGAAGAAGAGAGGAAGGATGGATGTACGTGAAAGGATATTGCAACCTGAGAATAACTTTGATAAGAGAAATGAGACGGGCCTGCCCTTCCTGCTAAAAGTTCATCTAAGTGGATGCAACAAACTCACAAAGCACATCAATGATAAACATGTTCTTATCATGTAGGATCAAGCTACACTTATATAAAAACATAAAAGATTAGATTGAAACATGAAAAGAAGACTGAGGTTATAAAGATAAAGACAGTGCAGCACCACATGTTAGTGAATGTTTTCTTTATACTTTTGGTTTGTGTATGAAAGCATCTCGTTTGCTGCAAATGAGACTACATCCATCTCAATACTTTGTGTTATCTCGTGCTGTTCTGCTTTGCTTGTTTTCATCCGTCTTTCCTTCTTCCTTCAACACAAACACACGAGGGAAAAGAAGAAGCATGGAAGGAGGTGAGGGAGATGGATGCATTCAAATGTTAACTCCGCCGTTTGTCTGCAACAATAACGCCAACGCAATGGGGAGGACAAATCTTATCGTCCTATTCTCTGCTATTGTGCAGGAGAAGTCTGTGTCTAGTGGCGATAAGTTAGGGAAGGAAAAACCATTTGGGTGTCTTTTTTTTCCAGATGAATACAAAAGGAAAGGGAATGGGGACAGTAAAGAGGGATGGCCTTAGGACGGGACAAATAAAGAGTTTCTGCTTCTTACGGCCGAGGCATTCAGAACTCCTTCTGTTGCTGCATCACAGATAATCTGACAATAAGCAGGAAAACAAAATCTGGTAACTAGCTTGATTCCAGATAGGCTATTTGGATTGTTTGAGTATATAAATATGTAAATGTAGAAATTTAGATGACCAGTTTGATCAAATAATGGGAGAGTTTTCACCATTTTTTCAGTCATGATGCCCCAAAGGATCTTTATTGCTTGTCTTTACTGTGATTAGTGATAAATACCATTTAAAAAATAAAAAATAAAGATACTCTCCCATCCACACTGTACGGATACCATTCCAGCATTTATCCCAGAGGGATAAATGTTTGTTTTTAAATCAGAAATAATTAGTAATCAATAAGCGTTGTCGCAGAGGGCGATGGCTGTGTACAGGAAGGGCCTTTTTCCATTTTGCATCTTACGTAAAGAAACCTCTAATCTAATCCCCTCCGTTGCTTCTTCTCTCTGTTGTGTGGAGAATGTGAAGTAATGTCCGTTACGTTCATTAGCTCATGCAGCAATAAGCTCCAGCAGTTCCAGTTCAGCACCAACACAACATTTATGATGAGCTTGTTCAGTGTCTTTAAATCTCTGTAAACATTTCTGGAGCTCCAGAAAATAAATCCAACACCTTATTTTCCCTGTTGAGGAGCTGATTAAAGAAGTGTAGCAGAGGGAGGCGTTATTGGAGATCATCATGAATCCGTTAGGATGTTGGTTTCTAGTCTGTGAAAGACGGTAGTGAGATCTAAGGCTGCATCTGAAGCACTAGATTTATCATAAAACACGTTAAATGTGTCAAAACTCCAGCTAATATTTGTTAATGTCCCATAAATGTCCAGGATGACACCATCTGTTGTCAAAGAGAACTACAAAACCTCCTCATTTTAACAGAGTTGTCACAGTTTTTACACTCTTTCTGACTCACACACACTCCTGCGTTTTCTGAGTCCTTGTCAGAATATTAAGCTGGTTATAATCAGCTACTGCCCCATAGAAGGGATCTTTAAGTTCAGTCCTCGGGGCCGGTGCCCTGCAGGTACGTTTCCCGACAGCAACACACCTGATTCTCCCCAGCTTGCACAGTTAATGAGGTCTTCATTTGAATCAGGTTGCTGCAGGGAAGCATGGAAGGACACCAGTCTTCTAACATCTCTAAATGAAGTGGATGAATCTACATTTGGAGCCAGGTGGGTGTAAACTGGGAGACCTGTAAAACCTGCAGGTCAGTGGTTGTATGTCAAACCAGCCTTTTTAGCCATGCATTGGTTTTTTATATTAACCACGTCCTCATTCTGTCGGTAAAAATGGTAACGAAGGTTTATTCTTCCTCCTCTTCCTCACTGCTTTTAAGCAGCATTTGGTTAACAGTTCCTGGATTAATGTCTTGGACTTTGATGTTCTGCCTCCTTCAGGTTTATTTGTCTTCTTATTTTACCCACCATGTTTGACAGAATCGTCATGGTTACACATGTTTGTGCTACAACCCAGCCGGCTTTCTGCAGAACTTAATAAGATCCATTTCATTTGATCCAGGTGTGTTGAAGCAGGAAAACACTGAAAACCTGTTGGTCAGGAATGAGCAAACTCTGCTTTATGGTTTGTATTTAGATGGCTGTTCTGGGACTCAGGTTTGTCTTCATCCCTTCAGGCTGTTTAGTAATGTTTTATTTAAAGCAGTTTGAATTGTCTTGTGCCTGCAATGTGCTGTACAAACATACTTCCCTTGCCTTGTCGAGCCCCAGGTTAGGTCCCAGGTATTAGCAGCAGAGCCGTTGTGAAGCTCGGCGTTCCCAAAGTACAGCGACGTTCTTCAGCCAGTATATTTGCTCTACGTCGGGGACCAGTGCAGTCAAACTTTTTGGATGTTTGCCATGTTGTGTGGTTCTTGGAGGATGCTCTTCGGCTCAGATTCACCAACCACGGAGCATTGTTGTTGTTGTTGTTGTTGTGTTTTCCCGTATGCCGTTATATGTCCTCCAGTCCTGTTCAGCTGCAGCTGGTTTTTCTCATCTTGTTACTCTGACAATGAAAGTGCATTTTAATCAGTTTGGTGGAGTTTTATTCTTATTTATTCTTCTGCCTTCCTACTGCACCTTTTCAAGCTGCCAAAGCTATTAGTCTTTTTTTGTAAGTCTCTAGAGTTTCATTTATGGACAGTTTAATTGTATTTCTCAGGAAGATTATTATTGGGACCTTTTTAAAAATGTTGTTTTCTCAGGTGATGGGTTTTTGTTGTAGCTCTGGCATCTTACGCTACCACCGATACGTGGGGCTAAACTAGCCAGACTCTTCTCCGCTGTTGTTCCTCAGTGGTGGAACGAACTGCCAAACTCTGTCCAGTCTGCAGAGTCCTGAACAAGCTAAAGACTCAGCTGTTCAAGGTGCATTTCGGCACTTAGATAGATCTAAATCAGATAGAAGAGTTAAGCTAACTCTTTGCCACACATCAGCACTGATTATATCGGAAATAAATAGTAAATATATACAAAAAAAAAGTCTCTAGCACTTCGGGACAATGTGTGTGACCTACAGGACAATGTGTGTGTCCTACAGGACAATAGCTGTGTCCAACCAGACTTGCAGCGGTCTGCCACTTATCTATGCTGTTCCTCGTTTGATTTCATGCTTGTGTTGCTTTTATTCTCTGATGTACGTTGCTTTGGATAAAAGCGTCTGATACATGACTGTACAATAGAATCTCTTCTGCATCGTATCTTAATATTATTTAGTTGTCTTTTCTTTAGAGAGGGTTGTGTGATTTAGTTTGTTCACTCCATTATTGATGATCTTCATTTGTAGTTGTCTTGCTTTTAAACTTCTCTGGTTCCTAAACTCTGCTCCGAACGTCCTGAGTGAACCCTGATAAGCTGGATTTATGTCTGGCCAGGATCTGCATCCACAGCTCCTCACTGCCAGCTACGTCTGTGAAATCTTTTAGTGTTTCCAAACTTTTTCCATTAGAGTGATGGAAGGTTACTCTTGTTTTAGACTCTTTTATAAACTTTTACTTTCTTTCTCCACATCTGTGACAGTTATGTTGTCTGATAGAAAACCAAAACCCAGTCCTGCATCAAAAGTTAATCTGATCACACCACCAAAGGGGGATTAAATGGCTACAAAAGACCAAAGCAGAGGAAAGAGACACTATGTTGTTCAGTGAATCTCAACATTGTCTTTCAGAAACACTTTCAGCAAGCAGTTTGAATCAGTGTCAAAGATGATCACATTACCTTGCTCTCTATATCTGTATTCTCTTCAATTCAGCGACGCACCACTGGATGTTTAAATATGTAGAGGAGGACTTTCAGGGTGCCTTTAGTGCTCCTGGTTGGAAGTGTGCTTTTCCACACCTGAGATCATCAAAAATGGAAAGTGAAGTGGTGCATTAGTGGGTGCCACAGAGTAAGGCCAACGTTTGTCTCAGACTGGGGTCTGGAGTGGCTCCCGCTGTCGCCATGCTCTCACTGACATGCTGGCAATTTAAAACCTGTTCTAGTGACCTGTGAGAGGTGCTCCACCATCACTCCTTTGTCATGTTACTTTCACATCTATAGTCTGAGCCAGATCCACACAATGAACCTGCATCTCCTTCGGGCCAGTGCTTTTGTTATCGGTGGTGATGAGCTGATATCTACTGTGAGGTTTTGAAAGGTTTTTGAATCCATCCATCCATTTTCTACCTCTTTTCCCTGAACGGGGTCGCGGGGGTGCTGGAGCCAATCCCAGCTGAGGCCGAGAGGCGGGTACACCCTGGACAGGTCGCCAGTCCATCACAGGGCCAGGTCTTGGAATCTTTTTTCCAAATCTTGTTTGTTTGGGAAAAAAAAAACATTTTTCTGTTAAATCCTCGCAACATATTTGAGCTATACTCAGGATTTTCTTCAGTTAAACAATATTTAGTCTCAAATGGAGCAAAAATCATGTGAATTTGATAGCAAACGATAAGTAAGTTAGTCACAATGTACCTGAGAAGAGGAAAGTCCCAGAACCCGTCAGCATGAGACCAGCATCCAACTGGTCCCCTTTTATTTTTATTCCTGGCTGTGCTGGTATGCTCCTGGCTTCACAGAGGTGAGGTTTATGCATACAGTTATATTAGGTCTGACTGATGAACCTCGCTTTAATATTGTGTTGTTGGATCTACCTGTACATTTCGAGCAGGTGTTTTCACCAACAGGCCCGTTTACCTGCAGATGAACGGTGCTCAGTAAACGGTTTGCTGACTGGTCGAAACAACTGCAGGACGAGATTTCCTGCACCAGAAATTGCCACTACTGTGTTTTTAGTAATGTTAGATGACCCTGATCCTGTGTTGCATAAATATGCTGGAGTGGAAAAAGATGCTCTCCAGTTAAAAAACAAACAGAAGATGCTTCCACCTTGTTTGAAAACTCATGTCTGTATCAAATTAGCTCTTCTCGTGGGCTCAAACAGCTCGGTTTGCTTAGGTCTTCCTCAGATACTGGCCTGCATGCAGACCTGGACACACACAGAAACGGGTAATTATATATTAAATAGCTAAAAAACACGAGGTATACTTTATTTATCAGATCTGAGTGCATGTTTCACCAAGAAAAAAAAACCTTTCCACACGAGTTGACAGCGAGTAAAACATAGCTGGCCTTTACTTGAACTGTTTGTTTGTATTTTTCACTGAGTTAATGTGTCTGAATTTTATGTGACGAGCTACAAGACGAAGGCCGGCCACTTTCACATGAATTTATTTTAATAAATATGCATTTCTAATTTATCAGGGCAAAACATCAGTGTCTGTACGGTTAGTGTGCAGATTTCATTAGATTACATCCACATAACCAAAAGGATGCAATAAATGTCAGATAAATACTAAATGAAAGCGGTTTTGGAAATGCAGAAGATAATTCAAAGCACAAGCACTTAATCAGCCAAACGTAGGCAAACGAACTGTACAGGGTTAGCATCACATCATCACATGGCTCCTACACCAGCTATGATAAAAATCCTTTTGGACATGCACCCCACTTATCTGTAAAAGCTGGGATATTTGATTTTATAGATTTATTCTGCTTAACCTTTTATACAGCTGATACAACTTCTGCAGAAAGGACTGACCGTATCTTGTAAATGAACCAAAGATAACCCAGCAGCTTCTTCCTTTAGATGGAAACTGCTAAACCCACAGGGATGACCTGGGCAGACTGCAGCTAAATATATATTACACGCTCCATAAAGGAAAACCTCTCATCGAGTGACCAGTGTGTGCACAGCTCATGCTGTCTGTACATTGATTTGTTGCTCATAGACCTCGTGAATTTGACGTGAGATGTAAAGTGAAAACACAACAGTTAATTATGCAACTTAGTTCTGCAGCAGTTGTTGTATTTCTGTGATAAATGTTGTGCTGGTCTTCATTCACCCTGTCGTGGTATCGGCAGCCTGATCCCATCATCCTACCTTCACTCCTGTGTGACACTGTGGTGAACAGCATCACATTCTTGATGTACAGAGCCTGTACACATGCAATCCTGGGCCTTGATGCTCGGATGAGCTTAATTATAGACGCGAGTGTGTTCTGCTTCTAAACGAGTTTCTACGTATCAGAAATGAAACATCTTCAGCCTTACTGCATGCTCATAAGGGTTGGATTTGCCCCTTCCTGAGTAATGGGTTTATGGGAACAACGATATATTTTCACCCCATTTCTTTCCAAAATAGTGTTTTTATAGAAGATCTATATTCAGCCTCAGTTATCTGGAGAGGTGATTTAAAAACAGTTTTATTTTCTGAAATGAATAAATTCAGCTCTTTGTAATTTACATTGGAGTTTAATTACACCTCCTTCAATAACACAATAGAAAGTATCTTATGTAAACCTTTGAGTAAGAATTCACAACAGAGAGCTGAAAGCAGTGTTTTCCAGAATACCCTTACTGGTCAGTTCCTGAGCTGGAGCAGAAACTGGTTTTATCACAGAGCTGCTGAGATGTCTGGTTTCAGCAGAGAGGCTACATCTGTGATCACTCCAGCCTATCAAAGAGCTTTAAGGACACAGAGAATAATTATTTTAAATCATAAAACAGGATGATTTTTCCACCCAACACTCACCACTGACAGGGAAACACATTTATTCTAAAGCAGGGGGATATCTCTGTAGCTCTGTCAGCTCTGAGCCTGTTCCTGTAACTCAGGAAACATTCATTTAAATAACATCTAAAACTATGTGCCGGCTTCTAAACCAACCTACAGGATCTTTTTTTGTTGTGGTTCACCAGGTGTGTCAGTCACATGTAGGTAAAAGTATCTTATTAAATCCATAGATTATAGTAGCACACATGATGTGTATCAGTTTAAATGTTCATGTGGCTTAGTTTATGCTGGGCAGACTGGAAAAGCTCTAAAAACTCTTAATTGGAGCATAAGACAGTCACAGTCCCTCTGTCACTCACACACACACACACCCCACACACACACACATCCACACACACACACACACACACACATGGTCCAGCACTTTGGACAAGCCGAGCATCTTTCTGTATTGTCTGTTAAGTTCTATGAACAGACAACAGAACTGTCTGTCTCTGTCTGTCTCTCTCTGTTTGTCTGTCTTTGTCTCTCTGTCTCAGTCTGTCCCTCTGTCTCTCTCTGTCCCTCTGTCTCTCTGTTTCTGTCTCTGTCTGTCTCTCTCTGTTTGTCTGTCTTTGTCTCTCTGTCTCAGTCTGTCTCTCTGTCTCTCTCTCACTCTGTCTCAGTCTGTCCCTCTGTCTCTCTCTCTCTCTCTCTCTCTCTCTCTCTCTCACTCTGTCTCTGTCTGTCCCTCTGTCTCTGTCTCTCTCTGTCTCTCTCACTCTGTCTGTCCCTCTGTCTGTCTCAACAGAAAGGAGGAGACATCACTGAGCTTGTACTCTACAGGGAAGCTTTCTGGATTCATAAGCTGAAAACCTGAAACATTTTTAGTTTTAATGAAGAACTGAATCATTTTCTTGTTGATTTCTTTGAAGCTGCTGAACTAAAAAAAAGTTTCTATTTCAATTTAATTGAACTTGTTTTGCTCTTTGTACAAAAAGTATGTGAAAAAAATGTATTTACACTTCCTGTTTAAGTAGAAAATGCTGACGCAAAGACTTGTGGACAAATAAACTGATGTTTTTTTGTCCCCTTTAATAAAACTGGTGGGGGAAATAAATCCTGGTGCCATCACAGGCTTCAGTAGGCAGAGAAGGAATTCAC
The DNA here is from genome assembly GCA_037177535.1 of Pseudomugil gertrudae. Classification (NCBI taxonomy): domain Eukaryota; kingdom Metazoa; phylum Chordata; class Actinopteri; order Atheriniformes; family Pseudomugilidae; genus Pseudomugil; species Pseudomugil gertrudae. The sequence continues at coordinate 16,445,827 of JBAMHV010000004.1, read as the reverse complement.
ATGCCATCATGTTTAAGCCTGGGAAGCAGCTCACAGTGTTGCAGTGACCTTGACAGGTGATGCTGTGAAATTTACATCACACCATCTTTGTGCTGTTTAAATTAGAGGCCAAGTAGCCCAGTGAAGAGCAAAGAGAGGCGTTTCTGCTTCACCTTTAAGTGCAACAGGTTGCAGAAGAGTGTGTGTACGTGTGTGTGTCCACATGTATTTGTGTAACTGTTTATGCCAGTGATTCTCCCTGATTACGCGACTGCAGCTACTTTGTGTTGTCACATTCATCAGGTTGTTGATGAGGAAAGGAGCCTAAAACCTCTCGGTAAATCATGAAAACCAAAATGTGCTGCATTACTTTTATCTCCTGTTTTCCTTTGAGCTCTTTCTGTGAAGTCTGGAATGTACATCAGAGCTTTTCCCGTGTCTGATCTGAACACGGCATCATCTCAGCCCAGCCAGTGCCGAGGCACACCTGAACGTGTGTTTTGATGCTTATTAGCAACAGAAACCGACACACAGGTGAAACGCCATCGTGTTCCCGGTTATGCTCGCTATTCGCCATATAACCACCACGGTTGAGTCGTGTAAATACTGGCAGCCATCATGAAAGTACATTTACCTCCCTGCTTGATCTGAAGGTGACAAACAACCTGGACTTACGTTCAGAGGTGAATTCCAGTAATTTGTCAGGTTTTTATCTACTGATTCATAACACAGTGGATTATCTGTGGACGTGCACAGTAACAGGGAAATAAATGTACGGGCGGGTTGTTTGTGCTGCACGTGATTAAGTGGTTCATCAAAATGATCATTTATCAATTATCATGATCAGGCTGTGATGTTTGTTTTTGCAGTGTGACATCATCATCATCATCATCATCGCCTTACGTTTAATCCTTTGATACACAAAATGGATTTGAAGTAACTCCTTCTGTATCTTTAATTTCACATTTCATCATGCAGAACTGTAGATCTTCTTGTTTTTCCATCATAAAAACTTTATTATTTTACTTTTTGCTTTTTTACATTCTGCATAAAAACATATTTTTTTGTTGATACTCATCTAATGCACAAGGCCAGAAATCACACACGTCCCTGTAATTTCATGTGTTGCTTTGATCTCTCACTAAAATAAACATGAATTATTCTAATTGTGCAGTAACTTCCCTGTTTTATTATTTCCCTTTCTAATACAACTTTATTATTTTTACACCAGGTTTACACACATTTACTGCACTGAGATGAGTTCAGCACAACTTCCTGAGTCTCGTTTTTCCATTGTTGTAACGTTAATATAGAAATGATTAGATAAACATTGATAAGGTAACTGTATATAATATTTCATCAGGCTTAGGTTACCTTGAGTGAGTATGCTACTATAGTAGCTCGCTTTATGTTAATATTTTCTATATTTTTCTAACTATTGCAGGTATTTTAACTCAGTTTATTGTAATTTCCTGATCAGAGAACTCATCAGATGACTCTCATACTATCAGAGGATTCTCATCATGCAGGGGGAAGCGAGCTAACGTTTGTGGGACACATACGGTCTCACTACCCATGTTCTTCTGTTTAAATCTAATGTGTAAAATCACCATATTCTCTTATAATTCATCCATTATTTGCTAAATGCTTCTTACTGAACCCCAGATGTGGAACTGTCCTCTTTAACAATCTAGAATAAAAGTAGTCTAAAAGTTGTGAAATCTTAAATTTCACACCTTTGCAATATTTGACAACAGGTGATTATAAAACATCAGTGAGTTGCAAGTTTGAAGGGTTCACGTGGATATAAAATGAGACCGTATAGGAATTTGAATCGTTATGAGCCTGTCCTGCAACCCTGCAGCAGTTTGCTCTGAGTCAACATAAAGTCTTCACGTTGCAGTGTGGATGTGTTCATAATACACAGCAGGTAAAATAATTTAAAGCAACATTAAGTCCAAATGCACCTGTAAGCTATCATTTTGCAGATGCATCAACAAAGCTGCACCATGTTCTGGTCTGAAAACATCACAATCTAGCTTTTCTCCATACGTTTCCTCTTCACGTTTATTGTTTCATGTCGTACTGACACAGCTTCATAAAATTCTTGTTCAGTTGTTTTTTTAGTGTGAATTCGGTGTCTTCCAGCTTCTTGGCTGGACTTTACAGCGGCCTGCTCCAGCCGGCAGCACAGCCAGGTGAGGCGATAATGGCTGATGGTGGGGTCGTCTTTACAGCGATGCATTCACATGAGACAATGCTCTTACATAATGCAACAACTGTTTGGTAGAATAAGTGTCACGATTAATTCAGGGAGAACAATACCAGTTAAATGTAGGCAACAAACTACTAAACCAGTGTGACACAATTTATGGTCTCTGCGGTGCGTCTTTGTTCACAGATCTTGTTTCGCTCCATTCAAGCAATTAACGAGAGAGCAGTGAATAGTTAACGTGCAGAGAGCAAGACTGATGGAAGAAACCGTGAAGGAGGATGAGCGGAGTTCGAAACGGGGCATGTTGGCATGTGAAAGGACGACGTGGAAACGTAACTCCTGCATAAAGACGTGTTTGCACAGAAGCTTGTGTTTTAGTTTAAAGTTAGTTCAGGAGTGTTAGAACCTGTTTACGTAAAGCATGTTTATGTCTTCTGGACATGCAGGACGACTGCTGTGCAGAAGGAGGAGAGTTGGATTCATCAGGGTGAGCGGTGGCAGCTTCAGTGAGACATGCATCAATCAGGGTTATTGACTCTGTGTGTGTGTGTGTGTGTGTGTTTGAGTGAGCAGAATTTAGGCTGTGACGGTGCCTTAGATGGAGCACAGAGGCACATTATTTATATGTAGAAATATATACAGTATGTATATGTAGAGAAGCCCAGCCTGGCTGGGTGTTCAGTACATGCATCTTTGTGCTTACTATGTACAGTAGCTGTGTGTGTGTGTGTGTGTGTGTGTATAAACGTTTAAAAAAAGTTTTGCCGTACAGAAAGACAAATTCCTTTAATCTCATCTGTTTCATGTTACAAACACTCTTTTAATCCATTTTCCAAACACTCTTTCCCCCTTTAGCCCCTTTGGGTTTGTCTTCACACTGTTTGTGTCTGATTTGAAAGGTGTAGAGCCCACTTTCATCCCGTCGTCTTGTCAGATGCGCGTTCCGACTGGTTATCACACCAAACAGTCTCCTGTCATTTACTTAAAAGCAAAATCCATCATCCAAAAATAAGCTGAAGCCGGTCCTCCTCTGGGAAATGACACATGAAAATGAAAACGGCTTTTCATTGTGAAATTATCCGACAGAGTTGTCAATCAAAACAGGAGCGGATGCACGTGAGCTGCAGATGAGCACGGCCTGTAAAACGGCTCTCGTCTTTGCTCCAAAAGTTTGTGGTGATTTTTACATCGTGTTTCATCTAAAAAGATTAAGAACAAATAATTCCATGTACAAATATAATGCATCTTCAGCCCATTTCAGATTCATCATCATCATCATCATCAGTGTTTGTGAAAGAGCAAGACAGACGATAAATATGCAGGATAAAAGGGAAGTGTGATATAGTAGTTTAAAAAGTACACTTTGAGCCATTTTTCTGTAAATACTTCACACTTTGGGGGAAATTGTGGAGAATTCAGACATGTAAGAACAAATAGGATCATTTTCTCATTTCAAACAAACCACTGCAAAGTTTGTTTGGGCTTGAACAGAAAGCATCTCTTCTCAGGGGTCTTAGTTTCACCTCCACCTGAGTGTAATTACTGTGTTCACACACACACACACACACACACACACACACACACACACACACACACACACACACACACACACACACACACACACACAAGCAATGCCATTAAACGGTTCCCAGTTGCTGGTGACGCTCTGCCAGGAAATCCATGAATAAATGAAAGATTCCAGATTCCCTCATTACCTGCATACTTTCACATGTAAAGAATTTGCTGTGTTTTACCTGCTGATGCCTTTTTCTCTCTCTCTCTGTGTGTGTGTGTGTGTGTGTGTGTGTGTGTGTGTGTGTGTGTGTGCTGTACATGCTTATGTCTGTACGTCTGCTTTGCTGAAGCTCATGGTGCAGTTTTACCTGTACAGACTGACCTGTAATTTGTTCTATTTTTTAAAAAGGTGCCAGTAAAATATATTTTATATGTCTAAGCCTTTTTATTATAAACATATGAATAAAATATTATTTAAAGAGCATGTTTTGAAACAAACGTTACAGATGGCTCCAACCAGAAGATTGTTTAGATCAAGTATAACAGAATGAAATGACGGAGCAGCACCGATCAATAAAAATAAAGTCAAATGCTCAGAGATAAAAGTAACAGCAAGATCGACAATAACGAAGAGAAACCACACGGCTCCCGCACCAATGAGGTTAAAGTGAGCTTAACCAGAAGAGACAAGGCAACCATGTGTAATACGTGCATCAAGCATTAGCAAAGAATAAAAGCACATTTTAAAGATATCGAGTGTTTTGTTTCTGACTTCAGAGGCAAAAAGAGTTTCATAAGGCAGGGAAAATTTCCTCTCGATCACAAGCTGTTATTCTGGGATGGTTAAAAGGCCACTATCTGTGGATGTCAGGGGAGGAAACGCACCAGGTCAATGAGTCTGACGTGTTTGTGGACATCTTTAACTGCAGAGGTCCAATCAGCTGGACCCAGACGGCGGCTCAGATTGAAGCCAGACTGCAGGAAGAAAAAGCTCAACACAAAACAAATGAAAGTCCATTTTACACAACTTTTCTTTGCTCTAAAAGGAATGAGGAAATGCAATGCTAACTTCTTCAGCCCAGTTGGCACAACAGTGAATTCAGCTGTTTGTGATCAGAATCAACAGAAAATCTCCATCTTTACTTTCTGCTCAGTGTTTCTTCTAAAGCACAACCACCACCTTCAGTCCTGGCTAGTGCTGTGGCTAAATCCTTTTTACCTGCAGATAGGAGGAACATTTCTGCTTTCAGGGGAAGAACGTTGCATCGTACCAAAGTAAAACCTAATATGTAGCACAGACATAAGGGAAATGTTAAAGATGGAATATTGGTGGGATATTTTGCTAGCTTTTATCAGCTGCTCCACCAGAGAGGACCCATCGTTCAGAGACAGCCTGTCATTGGAGAGACTGTTAAAA
>JBAMHV010000004.1:16428996-16439854 GCA_037177535.1 Pseudomugil gertrudae | reverse complement strand
GTGACGGATTATATGGACTCCTGTGTGGACGGCACCATCCCAACAAGAACAGTGAAGACCCTTCATTAAATATTTTAGGTTTTTACAAAACTACTACAATTTGAATTTCCCTCTGGGATCAATAAAGTATTTTACATTACATAAATAATGTATGAGAACAGCTATAATTATTTTTATCAAGCTTACACTGGAGAAGGCAAAAATAAAACAGATGATGATGATGATGAAGGCAACACACACAACACAACACAAACCTCCACTGAAATCCAAACAATCAGACTTTAAGAAATTAGTAATTCAAATAATCTCTTATTTTAATGAAGTAGCAAATCTTTTTCTTTAATAGTTGATTATTTTGAAATCAAAAGTATTTACTTGATATAACTGTATTAAAGCAGAGCTGAGCTTCTCGTCCCTCCAGAGGGCTCTCACCGATGAAGGGAAAGCACTGAACCCCAGTTAGCTGCGCAGAGCTCGCTAAATGGTTGTACTCTCACGAGGGCCTTGTTAATATCTGCTGGGCTTATGTTGCACAATGACCTAAAGCCTTTTATGTTTGAATCAAATGCACGAAACAGACAAATGCACCCCGTTCTCACCCATAAAGGACAAACAGCCATATGTCTCATGGGAAGTGATGCACCTCGTCACAGCCTTTTGAGCAACGTGCAGCTTCTGTCCCAAACGATGTCCGTTTAGCTGCTTTAATGGGTTTTAATCGATGAACTTCCTCTTATCACTGCTAATGAAAGTAAGGTGAATTTTTTTCCTGCCTTCGTTGGTTTTCAGCCCAGCCAGTAGTGGAAGAAACTGCTCAGCCCACCGAGTTTTCTGCTTATCACTGCCTCCAGACGGGCTATGCCCGGGTATTTGTTCTCAGACACTCAGACTCCTGGATGAGACACGAGCAGCAGATGCACACATGCAAACAGAGCAATACTCCTTACTGCAGCTAAAATATTCACATATCGCTCTTTAGTTGCTAAAATCTTTTATTCGAGTTTGTCACTATCAGCAAACCAGTTAGGAAGGAGCATTCACATTGTTCCTCCATGAGTCAATCAGTAATTTGGCTGTGTACTGGGCAGCATTTTGTGGTATTCAGGTAACAACACTGTTGTGGTATCACATTTAGTTTCACACCAGTAGTCTGGATTAACTTTGTACAAAATGGGAATAAAAATGCTGCAGTTGCTTCACATTAACTTGTGTTTGCATGACAATGGGACAGTAAAGCTGTGACTCAGCTGAATTAAAGCCAATTTTAACCACTACTGTCTGCGTCACCCTGTCCAGGGTGTACTCCGCCTCTGGGATAGGCTCCAGCTGCCTGCAACCCTTCATTGGGAAAAGCAGTGCAGATAAAGGACAGATGGATGGATGTCTATGTTAAATAGCTTTAATTTGCCCATCAGACCTCAAACTGCTCATAACAGCAGTGTCATTTTGTATATTTCTGCACACAAGATACTATAAAAAGCAATAGAGATTAAAAAAAGAGGGGGCTAATAATGTGTCACAGCTCATGTATCCTGCAGGTGTGATTTTATTCTGGGACAATGACAAATATTTAAGTTTTTCTTTCATTATCTTTTACTTTTGTGCACTTTCTTCTGAATGTGTTCATACTTGAAATCCTTTTACGTTCCCATAATTTGCTCAGTAGTTACCACAAACTGTTTTCATTCCACTTTCTATAAACAAAGTCAGAATGAAGCAGCACAATCAATAATTCCTCATTTAGGTGCATATTGGATGAAGAGGTAAATAACAAACACCTTGCATTTCCAGAGCGCGCTCATCAATAAAATCGGCTGTTTTGCACATGCATGAATGTTCGTTTCACATCTTATCTGAAAGTTAGGACAAAGTGACAGTATGAGGTGCATTTTAGAGGAAATGTGGATTAACAGCATTTAAAAGTACCAAAATACCATTTAAACCATCTCACAAGCACAGAACATAACAGAATTTCTTTATGTATAAAGGAGCAAAGTGGTAAAGCGACAGGAGTGGAAATGAGTGTCTGAAGGACCGTTCAGTACAGCGGTTCTGATCCGGAGCCATCTTTGTTCCGAGTAGCACACAGTCTGAGGAGAACCGGTTTTTCACTCGCCTGAGCGTACTGTGAGCAGCTGTAAGTCTTCCTCTGAGCGTGTATCACAGCTGAACAGACAACAGAACAGACACAGTAACTCTGCTCCACTTTTTCTGAAGCAGGTTTTTTTTTTATGTCCCGCGACACTAAAACTCAGTAAGTCCGAAAGCCAGAGTCAGTCCAACATTGCCAGGGGGGTGTTGGACATTAACTGGAGGGCTTTTCAGGTGGTGTACTAACAGCTGGAATGTTTTCTAAACCACAAGCTTTGCTTTTCTTTATTTTTTCTTTAATTTTATCCTGGAAAATGCACATTTAAACACACAATCACAGCAGAGCATGTTGGGCTCCTTATTTACAGCCCGTCTTTAGCTAAGTGAGGCGTTCAGTCTCCAGGCTTCTCTTTATGGAGATATTATGTTTCACTCATTGACACCGTATCTTCTACTTGCACAAAGTGTGAACTTGAGACTCCCAAATGCCTGCAGGGATGATTCTGAATGTTGGTATATATGCCGGTGTTAGCATCATGATGGACTGGTAGTCTGTCCAAAGTGTCTCTCTGCATCTGACCAAGTAGGCTTTAACTGCCTGCAACCCTTAAGAGAAAATGGTTGGATAAGAAACAGAATAATAAAAAGGAGATGTTTTGAAAAGCTTCCCAGCAAACTGGAGCTGAATGTGTAGCTCTGTCCATGGTGCTGAATTTATTCAGACCCTTCAGACGAGGCAACATTTACAAGAGTCATGAAAAATAACTAAAAAAGGAAAAATAAATAAAAAAATTTTAAATTATAATTAATTGGTTTTAATGTAATTAATGGAATGAAAATATAAAAAAAACCAAACTAAGCAGAAAAAGTAAAGCTTTGTGGACAAATAACACTTTTCTGTAACTCAGACGTCTCCACCTGTTGGGTTTTTTCCCTCCTGCTCATCAGCAAACACCAAATTTCAACTACAAAACATGAGTTTATCATTAATGTATTATATATTTTTTTCTTTTATTTGCTTGTTTTTAAATATGGCTGTTGAACCAGAATGGGAAAACAATGTCCTGATTGTATTTATCACCTTCTTTCATGCGATGGTCAGAATAAATTTGAGGTCGACCGTTTATCAACATGTGATGGTTTTTTCATCAAACATTTAACATTTTTATTATCTAGTATCGTCCTTGAGATGATAGACACTGAGGCCAACTGGCTCTAGTGTTGAAAGCCCCTCTGAATAAAAGGAGCCCTGAGATGCCAAACAAGTTTATATTCCCATACATTTCTTTGGCCTGAGAGCAAAATATCTCTCAGCCACTGGGAGACAACCAAGGACAACCAGGTCAGGGCATTTTCACAGCCACTTTCCACAAACATTGAGTTTAAATGCTGCTTCAATTATTTATGTGTGTCTGTGTGTGTGTGTGTCTGTGTGTGTGTGTGTGTGAAGCTGATATATTTGTAATGATGAACACTGAAACTCCCACCAGGTTAAAGATTTTCACCTCGACATCTGTCAGCTCTCCTGATTACGCAGCTTTTCTCTCTCTGCAGAGATACTTGCATCTCATCAGTGGAAGTTTGGGAGGTAAGTTTTTATCTGTGCACGCGTCTTTCTACAGGTTTGCTTCAGGTGTTTCCACGTGAGTGGCTGTAACCGTACATCTTTATCTGTTTGTGTATAAATGCGTCTGCATGGCTGTCTACTCCACTTCAATCTGTATTTGAATCCTTGCCAAGACGGATATAAATAAACCATAGCTGTGGCTGGTAAACGACAGAAAGTTGCCTCTGTGTGGGTTCATGTGTGCTTATGTTGATGCATGTACACTGCAAGAAGAGTTTTAATGTGTGTGTGTGTGTGTGTGTGTGTGTGTGTGGAGAGCTGAAGGAGGAAGCATTCGGTTAGGTTTAACATTTAGCATGCAGGAACTGAAGCACACACGCACGTGCCATACATGCTCCTCATGCACGCTCCACATACACGTTCTACATGCATGCTCTACACGCACGCTCCACACACACGCTCCACACACACGCTCCATATGCATGCTCCACATACACGCTATACACGCATGCTCCACATACACGCTATACACGCATACTCCACATGCATGCTATACACGCATACACCACATGCATGCTATACACACATACTCCACATGCATGCTATACACGCACACTCCACATACACGCTATACACACATGCTCCACACGCACACTCCACACGCACACTCCACATACACGCTATACGCACATACTCCACACGCACGCTCCACATACACGCTATACGCACATGCTCCACACGCACGCTCCACATACACGCTATACGCACATGCTCCACACGCACGCTCCACACGCACACACCTGCAGAAAACATGTTTCCTCAGCACTGAAGGATGGCAGATTTGTTGTTGAACTCCAGGGTGTACTCCGCCTGTGTTGAATTCATATTCCGTAGGAGTGTGTGCTCAGCAGTGTGCAGCTTGCTAAATATTCAGCGCTGAACACTTTATTAGTGGTCTGCTAGCTCATCTGTACCTGCCAAAGATGCACACATGAAAACCATCTGAGTGGAGTGATGCTCCAGGCTCTGCTGAACTTGCACTTAGCACTTGAAAGGAAACATGTTCCTTTAAAGGGTTCACCTGAGATGCTTCCTTTCCAGCGCTCCTTATATTCATTTATTTTTTTGGATTGGGTCATATTTTGTGGTGTGTGTATGTGTGTGTGTGTGTGTGTGTGTGTATACAATAGCTGTTGCTGTAATCTCTATGAGGCCACATATGCATCATACCCTGTGAAAACGAAGCACCGGCTTGTATCATGTTCTCTGCGCAGTCACTCAGAAAATGTGTTTTTAGGGGAATAAATAAAATAGTGGCTTCCCATCATGGCATTCGTTAATGACTGAACCCAAATCAGATGCAGTGGATCCTTTCTGCTAACTACAGTTTGGGCTGATCACATAAATTCATTTTAATTTCCTTCCTGACTGCCTACTGCCACCCATTCTCTCATGTTTCTGCTTGATCTCAATCTGCTGGTAGTTGCACGCTGTTACTTTTCTTTCTTCCCTTGTTCTGGGTTTTCTTTGACATAGCAGTGGACTGAAGCGTGCTACACATCTGCCCTGTGCAGCTGCATCAACTAAAAACGTTCTTATCACCAAAACGGACCATAAAGATCTACCTTAAAGGGAATTTTTCACCCAGTCTTTGCTTTTAGTCGCCATATCGTAACTGACAGAATGAGTTTTATAGCAAGTCTTAAAATGAGACTTTGTGTATTAGTATCATTACAGCATCACCTGCTCATGTGGAAGGAGGTGCTATAACCTTTCCTCATTCAGTTTTAAATAATCCAGGGGGACATCTATCCAGGGTTAGGGTTATTTTGCATTTTGAAGGTGCCAATGAAAACAAAAGCTTTGCTAAGATCTGAAAGTGAACAATATAAAGAAGCAGCTGGGCACAGAGTAGGAGAAGGATGCAAATATTTATTCATTGTATTTGTATGAGAAGAAAAGAACCCACTATGTTGAGTGAGGGGCTTTGAGTTTCTGATTTAAACAGAGAGATGTTCATCGGTTTAAGTGTTTTACCATTTATTTTAAAGATGAAGCAGGTTTTTCTGGATTTTAGCATCCAAGCCCTTCCTTATTGGTGGAATTCAAACTCCTGGGTCTTCAGCGGCATCATCCTGGACCAGTTCACTGGTTACTCATTTAGTTTGGCTTTCAGAGAGTTAGTGACTGGCAGGGAGAACTGAAGCCTATAAGGTGTCTTCCAAACAAGTTGAGATCCTCAGTATGAGGCAATGAAAGCTCCACAGGACTGGTCACCCCCACATATGCCTGAACTATCTCATTACTGGACTCTTTATGTATTATAAGCACAGGAATGAATCTAGATGGCGGCTGATTTTTACTGTCTTTCACACTTATTCATCCGCAGCTTTCTTCACGTTCATTTCAGCCCCCTTTTCTGCAGGAGCACACATAATAGCATCTGACATTTATACTGTTTTCACTGTGACAACACCTAAGCCACAACTCTAACACAACAACAGCAACAACCAACCCTCAGAGCTGTCACGGTCTTATCTCAGGTATATAATTGATCGAGGCAAAGTCAGGGCAACAGGCTGACACTGGTAATGACGCTGAAAACAAGTACACATGCAGAATACAGAGATTTTTTCACTCCTTGTCAGTGTGTGTGGGTACTTCCTGACATTCTGCATTAAGCATCAGGTTGTGTCCTGGACCCACAGAGATGTGTGAGCTGCACTGATTAGTCGGTCCTGCACAGGTCGGTGAAAGCAGCCCAGCCATTGCCTGGTTTGTATGCTGTGAATGCTTTGTGTGGGTGTGTGTGCGTGATGGGCAGGTAGAATATTAGCCTGCAAGGAGCTAGGGTCTCGTTAGCAGACATCTGGCAGGCAGGTAAATGCAGAGTGACAGAAAGGTTCACAGGATTCTCAGAGATACAATGACAGGAAGCACACATGCACACAGGAACACACAACATTTATACCGTCTTGCTTATTTTACTTCAACTGTGAACCAACAAACAGTCAGGCAGACAAACACCACCACCAGCCAGCCGTAGGAAGTAAGTATTGTCTTCTCATTAAACTCTTCTACCTACAGTCTTGGGCTTTTCTGCATTGCCTTTGAGATTATGACCTCTGCTGTGGTGGGCCACTTTGACACACATTTACCTGCATCTTTGCTAAGACAGGTCAAAGGTCATGGTAAAAGATTGCACATTGATCAGAACTGCCAGAGGACTTACAAGCCCATTTCATGTTTAATATTGTGTTTGAGTTTTAGTCATTTTATCACTGGTATGCAGCAGGTTCCATAATAACATAATAATGTGGAAGGATTTCTGCAGCTGTAAAGGCAATAAGCAGAAACTCAGGCAGATGAATGATGTGGCAGTAAGAGGAATACTCTGAAACAGCACTAAAAAGCACGAGCAAACAGAGACAGCCTAACAATAATACCATAAAGCATTCTTATTTCTTTATTTTTATTTCATTTGTTATTACGGACATCTGCGGTGCATGGGCAGGAGGTGGGGGTTATACACTTATAGGAGCTCGCAGAAAACCTTTTATAATGTCAGGATGTTTCTGAGGACTGCATGAAGCAGAACTAAAAGACCACAATTAAAGTTACGACTGTGACTCAAAGCAAAGCGGATGCATTTAGTGGCTACTTGTTATAGTTTGTTGCATCTGCTTCAGAGATTAAAATACACTTTTCTTTAAAATATAAAAATTTAATGCCCTGTGAGGCATTTTGTGCTCACTGCACCAGAAGTTGGTAATTTGCACCCACAATGTCAGTCTCTTTAGCACTACAACTGGACCTGCACAGGTTATTGTTGAGGCAAAAACTTCTCTGTCAAGAATGAGGAGTCTGGTTGTAAAAGTGAAAATGATTACAAGTTTATTGAAACAAAGAAAATAGTACAAAGTAAAGAAATTGTAATTCCTGAGAGTCTGTTCAGAGATCCGTCAGGCAGAGCTCTGGAGAGAGTCTGACCATAAACATACAAGCTGGGACTTATGAAGACTCGTATCCACGTCATTGATAATCATATATCTTGTCAGGATGAAAAGAAGAGATTGTTCTGGAGCCTAGTGGAGTCTAGTGCCAGATTCACGTTTTAAAACCATAAACAGTGATGACCAGTGAGGCTGACCCATCCAGGTCAGCTAAGAGGGAATCTGGTGGATATCAGCTGGAGTGTGGACAGGCTCTCACATTTAGAGGAAACAGACTCATTATCAGTTGTTTAGCAAAGTGCAATCAGGAGCTGTGCCGGCTGTATCAAGGACCTAACACAGAGAGTTGCTGATTCAAATAATGACATTATGCTGAATATGTCAAAGGATGAAACTCACATATGAATGTAATTAATATGAGAAGCATGTATATAAAATCGCCATAACATTATCTACGAGCACGACTGTCGTGGATGAGAACCCTCGTTTGGTATTTCACATTTGACATGATTTGGCTTTTAAACCAATGGGATGCTGAAATATTTCTGTTTGAGGGAAGGGGTTGGGTCACGACTATGTTTAATATGATTCCAATTTGACATGGATGGGATTAATGGGAAGTAAATTGGATTTAGTTTTCACAACCTCCCAAAATGTATACCCTCAGTCCATGGTCTAAGCATGAAAAATGTCTGGCAGTGAAGGAATATCGGTGTTTGTGTTGTGAGCTTGTGAACCGCAGTGTTGACTGTACGCCTTTGAAGGAATTCAGAACTGCATATTAACACATTACTTGGCTCATGACACCACACCATCTGTCCCCATTAGAAGCTGTGACATTCCTCCTAGAGGCCTCACAGGAATAGTATTGGAGGGAGAGGGTGGGATGACCCAGCCAAGTTATGCCTGAGCAGAAAGTCTTCCCCTGGGGTTTAGTCTGACTGCCAGTCCCTTGTTTGGGTCTGGATCTTCTTCAAAAACAAACAGCCACTCTGTAGATTGTGGCACCTTCCTGCTTTGCAAAGGGCTACAGTTTTCCGAATGCAAGTCCAGATTCATACACACGGCTTTGCGTGCTGCTAATTCCCTTTAGACGTCTCGTAGCAATGATGTCTGAGGCTTTACAGACGCATCTGTTTCCGTCTTGGTCCAAAGCTTCTTCCAATTTCACAGCTGCTTGTCAAATATTAATGTGGGTGACCAGAGAAAAGAGCAAACTCCTAGCAGAGCAGCGTTTGACTCATGCGTGCACCACTAAGCTTCACCAAGCATAAAGACCCTGATCCCTGTTGTTGCTGTATGCTGCAGCCTGGGTCAGCAGGTACATTTGGTGCTACATTTAACAGGCGCTCAGGTCCTGTGGCTCAGATTGGGATTCCTGCATGCAGCTGAGGTTCTCTGAAGTAATTAAGTTAATGTGTCAGCACACTGTTCTCAGAGGACCAGGAAGAGCAACATTTTTAATGGCAGTGATGGAAAATGCATCCACTTTTTCCTTTCTCTTTAACTGAGATGTAGAAAGAAAAGGGCTATTACTACTATAAAACAATGCCTCTAGGGTGAAGATGACACCATGAAGTAGATCCACAAACACTTTTATAGTTCAAAACTAGAGGAGGAAGTAAGGAATGTGAAAAATGCCTGAATTCCTCAATTTGCAACCACATACGGATCCTCTGCCTACTGGGTACTCCATCCAGTTTAAGCATTGCTATTGTTTCAGATTGATCTTTTGTATGGAACAGACCTGGTTTCCTTTCATAGTCTAATCTAAATGATTCCTGCATGGGAGGGCTTAGTGGTCCCAGAAACTGGGAGTGAATACGGGTGTGTTATTGGCATGGACCGCGGAGATTAACGCTGACAGGAAACGGGGACGGCCATGAGGAGTTCACAGCTTTTTTAAAATAAAGATTTCCTTATCAATATTTCAGTGAAGGACGATTTTTATATTTTACTGTGACTGTTAAATAAGCGTCTAATAGTAAATAAATGTTTCTTCATCTTATCCATCATCTGTGGGGGTTAAAAGGGACAGTGACTGCTTTAGGTTTCCTACAGTGTATCATGCTCTGCTGATGTGTTGCAGGGTTGATGGTGGGTGGTAATGTTTCACATTGAGGCAGGAAAACACTTAATGACTCTCTTTAAACCACAGCCTGTCAAAAGCAATGCTATCGATTTCATTTGTATTCATCATGATTTGACTGTTTTCTTGCTTCCTGTTGTCATGCATTATCCTAATTTCTTCTGCAAACAGGGTGATATCGCAGGATGCTTTATTATTATTATATATTTTGGAGGTGTAGCAACACTCCAGCAGGGAACAGAATCTCTTCTGTGTTCATATTAAGCTTTAATAGCATACCACAATCACCACCTATTACTTTGAGTGCAGATCAGTTATTTCTATAAGAAAGGCTATGATGCTGCAGCCAATCTTACATGTTTTCATGAAATTTTGACCACTTGTGTGACTGGGACTTTGTGTGTAGGCATACACACCGCAGCAGATGTTGACATTTTGAACAGTAAACAAACATGAGTTGGTTGGTTGATCTCTGGCCTGCACTGAACTGCAGAGGGAATACCTCTTTGGTATTTTGAGTTTTCCACCGAAACCTGATTTTTGCTACTCTACAGCCCGTCGGTGCCCTCACAGGCGTGTTGAGTTGGTACGTAACAAAACAGTCCTTCCACTTCACATTTGTTGAAACCAAGCTGAAAATGTACAGATGTTGTGGCTTTTTAATAAGAAGAATAGAGATGTTAGCTGTGTTCCCAGCTCAAATGAAATAAACTAGGAAGTCCAATTTGGGCTGCATTTACAGATACAGTTCGGTCTTTTGCTATATCAGCTTAATAATATGATGAGAGTGCATGTCAACCAAAATATTCAACACGTTCATTTATGAATAACATAATAAAATAGTAAGGATAGAATAGTTTGTCTCCCCGTTGTGTTGAAGAATGATGAGAAATCCTTCTTCCATATTGCTTTCAAATGAAAACTGCATGCATTTTAATTTAGTGTGTTTCATGAGACATGTGCCATGTTCTAACATCAGGCTGCAAATCTTTGGATAGTGTGTGTGGAAAACAACCAAAGACAGTGCAATCGGACAATGCAGCATGTTTCCAGAAGGTTGAGGGGAGGCATCAACATCTTAGGACAATGCAGCATGTTTCCAGAAGGTTGAGGGGAGGCATCAACATCTTAGGACAATGCAGCATGTTTCCAGAAGGT
>JBAMHV010000004.1:16387006-16397360 GCA_037177535.1 Pseudomugil gertrudae | reverse complement strand
TAATCTCAAGCATGATGACATGCTTCTGCTGTTTCAGGATGCTGCCTGAAATATCATGCAGAAGCAGCTATAATGCTAATTTAATCAGATGAGAAATATATCAATATTCCAGTTTAGAATTTTTTCGCACACGGGATATTCAACTAAGTGCTGTTGGTCTTCCTTTAATCATGATTCTGAACTGATTTGATCTTTTTCTGTCTTCGTCTCTTTCTCTGTGTATGTAAACACAGAATGATTAACATGCACATCCCTCCTGTTTTGTTCTTTCTCATTTAGCTTTGCAGATCTCGTGCCTTGGCCGTTGGAGAAAGAACCTTCCCTTCCTGTCTGCGTGGGCACAAGGATCAGATCCACTCGGACCATAAAACAGATACTACAATCACGATAGATCTTCTGGGAAACTCTTGGTGAAGACCTCAACATCTGATGTAATAGCAGAAATCCTTGATCAGGACCCTGCAGGCCCTGCTGGCACTGTGGCCAGCCATCGTCCCAGAGTGGGCGAGACTTCTACTTTCTGCTATTTGGAGTTCACTTAATCCTCTAAAGTCGAGGTAAGTTTGTCAGTTCACATGGCCACTTCACATATAGGAAACTCCTCCACTCCTGGTGTTGACCACCTGTCATTTTAACCCCTTTAGTGAAGCATTGAGTTTCTAATGAGTGCTTTGGACTGGCTGCTTTCGACAGGGTAGCCTGAAAGCTCTCCCACTGAAGCTTTTTCACATGACCAGTTGACAGCATCCAGTGGTATCAAACTGTGAAAAGCAAAGGAGTGAGAGGGATTTTTTTCCTTAGGTGCACAACCAATTTTGGCCAAACGAGCCCAGTTGGCTAAAGGGAATGTCCGTTGCCATAGTAGCAGGTGCTAATCCATATGCATGACCAGGATTTTGGGAAGGTGTGTTGAGTTGCACTGTGGGAAGAGGCTGTGTGAGAATCTGTGAGCTTAATTTACTTCCTGGGTTTGTCAGTTTAGTTGAAATGGATCTGCAGCTTTAGCTCTGTGTCAGAGTTTTGCAGTGTTATGCATGACGGTGAAACAAGAGGGATGCCTGTGCTGCTTTCAGGACAATGTAATGTGGTTATTTTGAGTTTCCTCTCTGATCCACTTTACGGACTCTGCTGAAAGTTTTCTACTGTCACCGTTCTTGTTGTTGGATAAAACGTGGGCTTTGTCCCAGTTCTTGTGTTTTGGGGCACTTATAAATACGTTTATCTATTATTTGGATAAAATCATCTGCCACAACACTGTAGAACAGGCGTCTAAGCAAAGCTTTGCTTCATGGTGAGGAAATGTAAGCACAAGCTGATTAAATATACCTTTAAACTCATCTGGCATGCCAGTTAGATGTGGTTTAATTATGTGGAATGATATGTTTTACATAACAGCACAGCCAGCTGCATATTTAAGTTCTCTTTTAATCTTATGACACTGATCATCTGCTTCATCTCTTTGTCAACAATGCACAATGTGTTGAATATTAACTCAGCAAGCTAAGATGATTCTTAATTGTTTCATGCTTAATGATGTGCTCCTTTTCAATGGGCACTGTACTCATTTAATTCATATGTAGCCTTGATAGCGTCGGCATGTGTACAGGTGCCTCATGGAGCTTTGAACATTGTGAGTGATGGTTTAGTTACTGTACAGCCCAGACATACAAATGACCAACCATCCATTCTCTAATCCAATTCAGGGTCACTGGTAGTTGCCCAATGACTCCAGCAAGAGGCGGTTTACACCTGGACAGGTGGCCAGTCCATAACTCAGGCAATTTGGAATGACCACTCAACCTAACATGCATGTCTTGTGGTAGTGGGAGGAAGCCGGAGTACCAGTAGAGAACCTGCTAACACAGGGAGGACCAGAAAGGCCTCTCTGAGCCGGGGCTCGAACTTCCACTGTGCAGACCCTCAGAGTGGTGGTGGTCCGTAGAGAGAACAAAAGAGAAGAGAAGACTGCTGAAATTTGATTTCTATTAACTACCACTCATCTCCACTTTAATTAAACCTTGCAGGGCATTAGATAATAATGATAAATGTGTTTAAGTGGGTTAATTGCATGCTGCAGCAGATGCACGTTTGCATGGACACATGTTGCTATGACCAAAACCAGCCTCAGTTCCCATAGAACATATTTATACTTGCTGCTTCTTGGAAAAAAAACCTGCTTTCCACATTTTCACATGCTTTCACATACATATTCTCTTTCGTGTATCTGTCCTTGCCAGAATCGGGACTGTGAGTGCTACAGTCACTGAATTTCACTCGTCCTTTTCAGATTTTCCCTCCAGTCACTCCAGCTCCCTCCTTCCGATCAGAAACATGCATGTTAGGTTAATGTCACAGCAGGGAAACTGCCACAAAGACAGACACACAGTAGAAGAATGAATAATATATCTGTTGTTGGTGTTTGGATGTTTAAGAAAGCAATGATCCAGTCCAGGAAGTGGATATTGTGTCCAGAAGAGGTCAAACATTTGGACAGGGTAAGTCCAAGATAGAGACGGGGAATAGTGAGAGACCGAAACAGCTGACTGGTTGAACGGCTGGACATGAATTCTCAGGAGGTGAGGGGTAAAGCTGGTTAGATCCAGGTAAGGCAAGGTGTTGCTAGACTGCAGAAGGGAGGAAAAAACAACAAGGTATGTCCAGAAGGAGCCGGATTTACCACATTAACTGTAAGATAATACAGATGAAGGTCTTTACCAGCACCATGTTCAATCAGAGCTACAGACTCTGCCCTGAGCCTCTAGGTCACCTGGGCCGCCTCACCTCGCCTCCATCGTGGACACTGCTAGGTTTTCAAATGATATAAAATATAATAATTAAAACAAATTATTGTGGCTTCTCCATAAGCAGAACATGTAGTTATGCACAGGGACCTCACCATTTTTTTATATAATTTTGACATGTCTGGGTTGATTTAGTTTTTAAATGTCTTATTTGAATATATTTCTGATTATTTTGTGTGTCACTGAAAAATCAATAGTAAGGATTCTGCCCACATATGGCATCAAATACGTGGAATTAAAGAAGTTAAATTAGTAAAAATGTTTATTGTGTATTGTTTTTTCTTTTTAATATATTTTATGCAATAGAACATGAACATCTCCACGTGGCTTTAGTATAGTTTGGCACAGTATAATCTAGAAGTTCATTTTGTATGCATTTTAGCTGGTCTGGTCTACAGTCTGGCTTAAATGAACATCGGTGGCATTTAGATTTCATCCAGAGGAGTCTGAACTGAATGCATAAGAACACCATACATCAAAGCTTTTTAATGGTGTAGGCTTTCTGAAGAAAAAAGGAGCTGTGGGGGATAATAACCTAAAAAAAAGGTGTGAAAAAGACCAACAAAGGACCTTCCTCATTCAGAATGTTATGAAACTCTAATGCATGAAACTGCATGGAGGGGTCTGGTATGCATAATTTTAGTGCGATCTGACATGAATTGCTTATGTTTTATCATCCTGGAGCTAGAGGTTAGTGCACTCAGTGTTCACCTTGAACAGTAAGCACATCATCACTTATCTCAGGGGGTCTGTCACTGTGTGCATATGTGTCTCAATGTGTTAAGGCTGCATGCACGAGCGACCACAGGTAGTGGAGGACGTCATCCTGGCATTTTCAGTGTATGCTGAGTATTCATGTTTTCATGGCTTTGTGTGGGTGTGTGCTGGGGTGCATCATGTGGATTGTGTGTGTGTGTGTGTGTGTGAAAACCTGTAATACAGCTTTGTGAAAGAAACTAACCTGTATGTGTTTGAGATGTGATTGCAATAAGGAATATATTATATTATTTAAACTGAAGCAAAGACCTCGGTAGCTTTGGCTAATGCATTGTCAGTCTATTGATAAATTAGGAAATCAGCTAATCTGACTGAGAAATCAATCAAATCATTGAGGAATTACTTCCACTCAAATGGAATAGATTTTACATCTAGACACACTCAGAGGACACAGGTAATTATTGTACTTGTGCTTTCTGTCTAATTACCTCTTTGCTAACCATATGTGTGCAGTGAGACTTACATTCATCATCAGCTGCTCCTAATGTTAGCAATGTATCATTTTGCCCCAATGTACTGGTCCCATTGTTGAGTCATGCCTGATAAGAGTAGTTGATGCACAGGTATGAATGGCAAAAATAGCATGTGTGTGTGTGTGTGTGTGTTTGATTTAACAGCCAGCATCTGGAAATATATGGTCCAAGTTCTGATTAGGAAAGCTTAATAATGAAACCCTAGGATGTTGTGCTAATCTGTTTAATCACCTCTTCATCCCTCCTTCCTTCAGGCCATCATGTTTTTCCTCTCTTCCTGTTCAGAGCCAGGTTCTACCACTGCTTTTCAAATGCAGGGAGAAGCTATGGAACATAGCCAAATGCTCCCGCACACACACATAAAAATGCTTGTCACAGACCATATTTTGCTCGCTTGGCTAGCTCACTCTCACTGCTGCCTTGCTTCACTGGGGATGTTCCTTCCTCCAACCCCTTGTGATGAAGCTCAGGTGGTACGACAGGGTTGTTTAAGCTCAGTCATCCAGCAATAAACCCACACATCCTAGGTCGTCTCCTGCCATGTGGAGTGCCAGCTGAAAGAGCGGCAAAGTAGTAAGGAAGGAGGGAGAACAGTGTGCATTAGCCATGCTAATCTCATTAGTGAGGCCATGATTGAATCCTGTAGGAATCTGCCACCACTGCCAGGAAAGACAGAGGAGCTTGTATATTATTAAAGGAATGAGTCTGTTATAGCAGCGAGGAGGTTAGAAAGGAGGAGATAAGGAAGAAATACAGACAGAGGGAAGAATAAAGAAGGGGGCAAAAGAGAGAATAATCATACTGAAATTACAGAGAATGCTGAAAAATAAGCAAGAAAGCATTATGTTATGTATTTATTACTATAAAATATTTATGGCAGTTTAAAGCCTGCAAAAATGCAAAAATAAAAAAATTAATGAATGCACAAGTTTGAAAAATAATTAGAAAAGAATTTAAAAAGTCAAATGTAGTGATGTTATGGAACCATGCGTGATACATGTGATGCATGCTCCTACGGTGGATACAAGAGAAAATAAAGTTTAAATGAGAGAATGCAGCATTCAGAATAACCGAAGAGAAAAGAAATCACACGCATGACCATTTCACTAAAGGAGGAACTTGTTTTTGTCTGTATTTGATCATTTTCTGTTTTTACTTGATGCCTTTCACAGCTCCCCGAGGAGAGTCAGAACAACATATGCTGTGAAGCTACATTGTCCTTGTAAAGTTGTTAAACAAGAGCCTAACTTGCCCTCTCGTCCACATCTCTCTCATCTTTTTACCACAACCCATCTTCCTTTTCCTCTTCTTCCTCTTTAACTCTGAAAGTTTTTGCTTTGCATGGTTTTCCTTCTTATTTGTTACCTTTCAGACTTGCCCTGAGACACCTTTAGTTTCACTGCTTATGTAGTCTCCTCGTCTAAACCTTGAGTTTTGGAAGTATTTCTGGAGGTGCACGGTTTCAGTGCCTCTTATTCATTGATCTATGGGACTCCTGCGGTTTGCTTATTGTCGTAGCTTCTTAGTCTGAGACGGGGATGGGTAACTCCGGTCCTCGTGGTTCTGCATGTGTTAGGACTTTCTCTGCTGAAACCTGACACACATCAGACTTAATTAGCATTAAGTCTGATATTACTGATGTTTCTTTTTGGAGGATTTATCCTAACAGCCATCCTGTCCTGCTCTATTCCAAAGAAATGGTTCTGGTTCCATCCTTCCAACAGGAATAAGCTAGTTCCCAGTTTTCCCAGTTATTTGACCAGTTCTGGCTTTACTTGCTTATTTATACACGCCATCTTGTCAAAGTCATCAAAACTGTTTCAGTCCTAGAAACACGATGAAAGCCAGGATTTGTTCACTGTGTCTGATTCTCTTTTACCTCCATCTCCTGACATCTACCTTTGTCTTTTCCGCTCTCTTCACTTTGTCACAGAAGTGACCTTTTAGTTGTGTCTGACTCTGTCTTCCCTTCATATTTCCCTCTCACCCACCTGCTCTTTGATTTTTCTAACTCTCTCAGCTTGTCTCTGTCTCAGGTCCATCACATTTAGTCAACTTTCAGGTGGCGTCGCAGCGGTCTGTGCGGTAGCAAGATGTCCAAACCTCGGTCAGGCTTCCCAAAAAGTGGAAGCATGGGTTAGTAATAGATCAGGGTTATTTACTTTTCTTTCATTCTTCTCCATTTTCTGGTTTTGCATTTTGTTTTTTATTTTCTATTTTATTTATTTCTGCAGAAAGGTTTTCTGTTTGTTACTCTAATTTCAAACATAATTTTGTACTATCGTGAATCCTACTTTTTCCCCATTCATGTTTCATTTTTCCAATTGGACTTGTTGAAAAAGCCTTTATTATACCAAACATTAATCCCCATCAGACAAAGAGCTCCACAATTTCACAATGATCTCTTTTAAAAAAACTCTTCCACCCACATGAGCTTCTAATCATTAAATACTCCCCTCACATTACAAGCATTACACGGGAAACAACAAAGCAAACAAAGCTTAAATGCTACCTAAATCTGAGTTTTTATGGGCCAAAAAAGGGAAAGAAAAACAAATATTTGCAAATTTCCTCTAAAAACAGGATCATTTTGATGTCTGATTGGCTAACGTCTCTGTTTTGAGCACTGTTGAGTTCTTCTCGTGGGGCTCTGAGGAGTTCTGTGTGATTGCTTGGACATTTAGGGTGGGTGTTGTTAACGCAGAAAAGTGCAACGTTGTACTTCTACAGTTCCCCTTATGCGATTTAATCAACAGCTCATCTTTTTCTCCTCCAGTGTTTTTATTTTTACTTTCCATAAAACCACAAACATCAAAAATAATACCACAAATGGAATTTATGCCCTTAACACATGTATGATATGTAACTACGAGGATGAGAGTTAGGTTGGCCTTACTGTACTTGCGTTTAGAAGATGAATTAGTAACACATCTCCATGATCTAATTATACACATAGCAAGTGTATAATTAGTATGCGAGAATAACACAATTTATTTTTCCAGCAGTTTAGTGGTTGGTAGTTTGAACACATGCTCTAAAAAAGCTTTAAGAATACTGAGTGTAATTTGTGCACATTTAAATGGATAGTGTGAATTTCACAGAGCTGTGTGCTAATGTCAAACAAGACACATGCCACAGCAAAGCGGGTTGGAATAGGTCATGCTATTAGCCACCATATCATTAGTACTGCTCAAATGCAGCCCTGAAATCTCAGAGTTTAAGGCTGTCTCATTATCTTCAAGCTCTGTCATGCTGGGAAATCCATTTATCCATCTGGTGGGATGGCCAAGTGATGTCTTTCTGTTCAACATGGCACCCATGTTTTTGGCAAAAGTTAGCAAATCACAGAAGAGTTGATATAAATGTGCCTGAAAATCTGCCGTGCTGTTTAATTTATCTGTGTGTTAGCTACAAACTCATTTAGATCTAAATAGATGTTAGTTTGGCATTTAAGCAACATATTCTCTGTTTTAAGGAGTTGAATTAATTAATTTTAACTACTTCATCAAGCGGATGAAAATAATCCAGATTAGAGATTAATCTGTGCCGGACAGGACGGGGTTAAAAGAAAAGACCCAATGAGAGATGTTTGTATGGCCACAAAGTGATACGGTGGTAACATATTTGGTGATTGGGGTTTGTTGGTTTTAAAAACCAAAGCCTTATGCTTTTGAATGACTCATCATGAAACCATAAATCCTCTGTTTATAAATGTAGGTATATATTATTATTCTTTATGACCAAAACAGCATGTAAAACTAGAACGGACCTGTCAGTACATAAAGAAAATGTCTGTTACTCAAGTTAATACGGAATCATATTAATGTTATGTTAGTTAGCATGAGATGATTAAGATGTTGATGGCTGCAGTTGTAACGGAGGACACCCGGAGAACGAGGGTACAGTTATATTCAGATTCATTTCAAACAATCAAATAGAATAGGGGAGATCCAGGTTGGGTGTCCTTTTGACAGTCCAAAGTCGAGGTCGGAAGCAGTCCGAAATCGTTAAAAGAATCCAAAAGGCGATTCAACACAGCACACAGGTGAGCTGGAGCCGGGAAAGGGAAACTAGGTAGGGATCTGAAGGGAGAAGGTTGTTAGTAGGTCTGACATGGAGTGAGCAGTGAGTGGAGTTTATGTGGGGGAAGAGGTGATGATGAACAGGTGATTTGAGTGACTTATCAGTATGCTGGAGACTGGCTGCATTGAAACCTGATTGTAGTGGGTGTGTCCATGATGGGGCCTGATGCGGATGCAACAGCAGTAAGATCCATCCATCCATTTTCTACCGCTTTTTCCCTGAATGGGGTTGCGGGGGGGCTCAGTAAGATCCAGCAGAGGTTACTTATGAATCACAGTTTATTCTGAGATCCTTTGTTATTTATAGTTAAGTGGTTTTTGTGTTGCCACTTGCTCTGAAACATTATCATTTCATAAATACTGTTGCATTGTATGCAGGGTGTTGGCCCTGCGATGGACCAGTGACCTGTCCAGGGTGTACCCTGCCTCTCGCCCGGAACGCTGCTGGGATAAGCTACCTGTGACCCTGGATTAGACAAACGGTTAAGAAAATGGATGTTGCATTAAATATGTCCATCTTGTTGTAAATTCTACTAATACTGAACTTACCTAATGAATTGATTGTGATGATTGGTCCCATGTCTTTTTAAATACTCACTGATTTGAAGTGAACAGTATGCATGATCCAGATATGCTACATTCTGGTCTAACAACATCTTAACTCAGCAACTCTTACTGGCACTGAAAGTTACATTATGTCTTTGCCTCTACAGGTTCACTACCAAATAGTTTAAGAAGTAGCAGAACTTTCTTGTCACTGTCAAAAAGAGCAAGAGCTTTATTTTCAGATGACAGTACATCAGGTCAGACTTCCTTGTAACATAATGCATGCAAGCTTATGAGGGTGCATGTTAAATGTACGTTTAGCTGTTGTAAGAAATTGCGTAGGCACTTTTGCAGCCCTGCAGGCAAAAATGTTGCATCTGTAAAATAACAAGTCACTTTTATCACCTTCGCAGTATCATTAAAAACAGCTAGAGGGGTTTGTGTATTTGAAACACAGACAGGCGGGGACAGTACTTATGGAAATCAGACTTGCATGTGTTTATATATTCACAAAGGTAGATGCAAGTGCAGCTGCATTTACATATTTAAATGTATCAGCCAAAAGCCAGTCAAAAAAGAAACAACAATTAGCCATGGTATCACACTGTGCATCTTAATTATTTTCCATATTAGTGGGGGAAAAGACAAGCTTAGCATAAGGTACAAATAACAAATAATTTTCAGAAGTTATACTGCTGTGAGTGCGGATTAGAGGAAACATGGTGATAGGAGAATGCAAAACTGCAAGTGTAAATGTTTGTGTTTGATAAGTTGTGTTGTTGTGTTGCTCAGTAAGTATTAGTGGCAGTCCAACAGGATGTCACAATGCTGCTGTGTTTGAGTTTTACTGGATTAAACTAAAATAAATATTTCACACAGATACTTTTCAGCAAACTGAATATTCAGTTTATCTGAATATACTGTGTAGTTTAAGGTCGTACACATCAATAATCCAAAATCTGATGTTTACAAAAACAACAATGCATTTTGTATTTTACTTTTACCAATTCATTTTTTTAGATAAAGGAAACACATTTAAATGGAAATACATCCTGTAACCTAAAACCAAACGTGGAGAAACTTCCTAAAACAGATACAGCTCAAAACAGTTTGAGAGGGAACAGATTCTGATGTCCTGCAGAGGCCGTCCCACTCCAACACACCTGAAATAAATAAAAGGAACACATTAACTTATTGTCAAGTTCTGTACGCTGTCCTATTAATTTTATCAGGGTATCTAAAACCTGCAGGACAGTGACCCTCAAAGACTGGATTGTAAGACCCCTGCTTTAAAGGCAGTTCTAACAAATGCAAAGTATTCATGATCACATTATAGGATGAATATGAAGATTTACAGAAGATCTTCCCACAAAAGTTAGTTAGTTAGTTTATTGTCCCTTTATGGGAAATTTGTTTTCACAGAAAACTGTACAGTTGAATTGCGCTTTTAACAATTTACAGACATGTTTTGACATACAGAGAGCATCCTGTGTGGGAACAACGTGGATGGGACCACCAGAACAACTCTCCCCAACCTGCAGGACATTTATGGGGAATGTTGCAGGGCAAGAGCTAAGAGGATCCACAACCAGCAAAAACACCCTGCACACTGTCTCTTCTCTCCTCTGCCATCAGGCCGGAGCTTCCGCTGCCTAAAGACTAAGACTGAGAGGTT
>JBAMHV010000004.1:16302385-16323882 GCA_037177535.1 Pseudomugil gertrudae | reverse complement strand
GCAGCACGGTGGTGCAGCACGGTGGTATAGAACGGTGGTGCAGCACGGTGGTGCAGCACGGTGGTGCAGCACGGTGGCCTCACAGTAAGAAGGTTGCTGGTTCGAGTCTCGGTTGGGGGAAGCATGAACAGCAGCCTTTCTGTGTGGTGTTTGCATGTTCTCCCGGTGTATGTGTGTTCTCTCCGGATAATCCGGCATCCTCCCACCACCCAAAGACATAAATAATAGGTTAATGGTTTATCCTAAATTCTCCATATGAGTGTGAGTGCTTCTCTGTCTCTGTGTTGGCCCTGTGATGGACTGATGACCTGTCCAGGGTGTACCCCGCCTCTCGCCCGACTGGCTGCATTGATTGGTTCCAGCTACCAGGAATAAGCAGTTAGGAAATGGATGGATGGTTTGATCCTTCATCCAAACTAATCCCAGTGGCGTCTCATCTTCTTAAAACATTGGTTTATTGCAGTTTGTGATCAAGGTACATGAAATAAGCAGGATATTTACATTGTGGAGATGATGCAGGATAACGGAGTCCCAAGAACTCAACTCGACTCAACTTTATTTATAAAGCACTTTAAAAACGACCACAGCTGAGACAAAGTGCTGTACACAAGTAGGCAGAATAAACAGCACAATGTAGAACGCAATAAAACACAAGATCAATAAATAAGACACACAATCAATAAAATGGTATAAAAATTGCTTAAAACAAAATTTAAACGAGTACTAAAAACTAAAATAATAAAACAAAGCCATGGTACATTAAAACAGAACATGAAAAGAGCTCTCAGCTCAGTCTGACAGTCTTTTCTAATCCCAGTCCTTTCTCTCATCTGACACACTCAACCAATCACATTTCCAATCACAGTTTTCCTGACCAGATGTAATCAATAATGATTTGTGGATGGTTAAAGTCCATAATTGATCATTTTTTCTGGACAAGTGTTGGTCAGGATACCCTGTCTTACTTGTTTTAAACAGTAAGAATTTACCAGCAAAAGAATTAAATCTGTCACAACTTATGGAATGAATGTACAATATTTTAATTTTCCATACAAAAACAAATACAACATTGTGACAGGATTTGCACTTTATATATTTAACAACGTGGTTTTTCATTTATCTGTTTTCTATAACGCTGAGTGCAAATCCGGGTAGTTTCCGGGTTTGTAAGAGCACTCCTGACTGGTTAATACCACAATCTTTGCTACATACTTAAAAGCAGCTTTATAAACACATTATTTCAAACAAAAGCTGGTGAATGACACTTATTGTGTTTATCATTGCGATTCTCTTTATTCAGTTTATGGGGTGAAACCATTTGTGGGATGTGTCAGATGCAACGCTTTAATTTAAGTCCAGCTAACAGGGGCCATAATTAAAAATAAAGACAACCTAATTTGAAGCAGTGAGAGAAATAGAGCAGTCTGTTTTGGATTCCTGTCAGAATGACGCCCTGGATTTGATAAAAGCAGTGAGAAATGGATGCGATGGCACACAAAAGGTGTCAGGCTGGGTTTTGATGATGGCGCAAATTCATTTGTGTTTCTATTTGAAAGTCATCAGATATAAGCAGGTCTAAAACAATGCAGAGCAGAGAAAGAGGAGGGCAGGCTAAAGCAAAATAAAGCAGACAAGCTGTCAGATAAACTGAAGACTGCTGGACGGAGTGACAGGAGACTGACCCAGATGATGAGATAGAGGGGAGTGCTGTGGTCTGGATCATTATACCATCATGAATAAAAAATACTGTCTCGATCTAAGCTGTTGTGACTGAACTGGGCAGAAAACAACTTTCAAGTGAATCATTAGCGATTTGTCTTTTATGTTTTTAGAGCAACCTGGAACATTTCTGACACCAGACATGTCCTGGAAATAAAAGGGAAACAACGTTAACAAAGAGCATGAAATAAATCATCTTCAAATAGAAATGACTGATAAAACATTCAAACTTAGACGTGTACCATTATGTCACTGTACCAGTTTTCAAAATAAGAGAGGCTGTTTTATTAAGAATTAGCTAAAAATTAAGTCATAAGTGTCAAACTCACTTTGACATTATGACAAATGCTGCTGCTGTTTTTTTAATGTAAATATTCTTTTTAAAGAGTGATAATTTAATAAAACTTATTTTACACAGATATGCTCCAACGCTTAATAGAGCCATAGCATGAAATCCTGGACCTTATGTGCAACCATCTTGGTAGGTCCTTTTCTGATCAATAGTTCTCACGCATCCTTATCTCGGGTACAAAAGTGCTTCATTTACAAAAACATGCTGCACAGAAACAACTTTAGATAAAAGCTGCATAAACAAAAGCAACTGCAGGAAGGAAACACTCACAATGGCAGCGCTCTGACATCATCAAGGTTTATACTTGTTTTAAAGGAGCTTATCTTTGTTGTGTGGTCAACCTGACGGATCTGTCGGGTCCATCAGATTTATGGAAAAACTGCTGATGAAGGGCACGGCGAGGCGGTCAGATGAGGCTTCTGAGTGCAAACAAAATAGTGTGACACAAGCAACATCTTAATTCTCCGTAACAAGTACACCAACCTGGCCTGATAAACCCAACAGATCGTCCAGGTTGTTTCATATCTAATAAATATTTATTTATTATTTAATAGTTCAGAGGTTCACTATATAATAAAGTGTTCATGACAGCATCAGCGGTTTGCCATATTGTTACCTTACTGCTTTGAATTAAGACCTAATTGTGTCACGCTAATTTATCTGCACTCAGAAGCATGATCAGACCACATTGGTGTCATTCATCAGCTGTTATAACATTTCTGATATGACCTGTATCACACTCACCATCTTTAAGAAAAGGCCATTTTTATTTAACTGCATGAGTGTTGAATGAAAGCATTATTTCTTTTTTTGTTGTTTTTGTACATTATTATCCTATCATATGGATGCAAACAATGCATGATAATAGCAGGTCTGTGGGGAAGGAATTTAATTGTCTATATCTGTTTCATGGAAGAAGGTGAAAAGAAAACAGAACTGTTTGGATTTGTGGCAAAACATAAATAAGATGACCAGGAGGCTTATCGAAATGGGCCGTAATGGGAGGGTAAAAAAAAGCATCCATCAGACTGCCATTACTGCGAGGCTGCAGCATTTCACTGCTTCCTTCTTGAAACGTGTCATGGCCTCTTCATCTGTTTTAGACAGCTGAAAACATTAAAAGGGAAATTTGTTTGTAAGAAGAGAGGGATCTCCTCTCAGTTAGCTGTTATTCGTGCCTTGCAACAGATTTTTCCCTTGGAGGGAGTCAAAACTTTGGAAACAAATTAAAAGAGTGGGTGCTGTGGTGATGAGATACATAATATTTTACGCTAGATTAGAACTTTAATCCATGGGTAATCCCCCAAGAAAGGTAAATAACTAAATGTCAGCGAGGATCACGTTAAACAAACTACAGCAGCCTCTGTGTTTTCCATGTAGCCCATCTCCCTGTTTCTTTTCCTGTATGGATACAACTAGAGTTATGTTGTTCCATTATAAAGGCTACTGTCCTTTAAAGCTGAATAATTATTCTGGTGCTGTGGGATGAGAAACTGTAACTTCTGACAAAAACACAAAGATATATAGATTTATTTTCTAGTCTTTCATTTTAATGGCACATCAGACATTTCTGTTTAGAATATATTATTTTATTTTAATTTTAATGAACAAGAATAATTATATAGATGAAAGATTTACCTCTGAAGCTTTCTGGGTTTTATTAAGACATAATGAAATATTTTTTATTGCTGTGGTAATTTACCTTAAAGAGATTGTGTAGAATGAGCAAGAGATTAATTTGAAAATAAACTCATGCTCTTTTTATTAAAACATATCTCAGATATTTGTACCAGTGCTGTGCTTACCTATTTATCCTAAATATTCTCCTTTC
Organism: Pseudomugil gertrudae; assembly: GCA_037177535.1. Taxonomy (NCBI): domain Eukaryota; kingdom Metazoa; phylum Chordata; class Actinopteri; order Atheriniformes; family Pseudomugilidae; genus Pseudomugil; species Pseudomugil gertrudae. The sequence continues at coordinate 16,319,980 of JBAMHV010000004.1, read as the reverse complement.
TTTCTCTCTGTTTCTGTTTCATATAGATATACAACCTTTCCTCAGACGTGTTATAGAGGCACGAGGCAATGAGTTGCAGCTCGGGTGACAGTCTCCAGAATCCTTTGACATGGAACACCTAAAATGGGGACACAACCAGCAGCCGTGCTCTAAGCTAAGCTCTAATCATTAAGAAGAAGCCTTTCCATTCTCCTCTCTCTCCAGTCGGATTCTGCCTGCCTCTAACCTGAAGTCCTTGCAGTTCTGAAGTTGAACTGTTGCTCTCTATCTTCTTCTGCTCAACTGACTTTTTTTCCACTGAGTTGACATCAAACATTCCTAATTCACACCATGGCCAGCAGACCCTGTTTGTCCTTCCTGTCTCCCTCCCTGCTTCTTTCTCTCCTGCTTCCTGCACTGTTGCTCCTCCACCTGCCTGGCACAGTGAAAGGGGACTGCTGGCTGATAGAGGGGGATAAAGGTTACGTTTGGCTGGCTATCTGCAGTCAGAACCAGCCTCCATATGAGACCATTCCCCAGCACATCAACAGCACGGTCAGTATGAATCTACCTCTCAGTAAACCTTTCATGGCTCCACAGGCATATCTTTTAAACCACCATGCATTCTGAGCTATGATAGTGATAGAAAAAGTACTGTGACCCCATATTTCTGTTGCACACATCGGTGTCTATACAAAAATAGCAAATCAACAAATATTTTGTTGTTTGACTTATTATAAATCCTTTTAAATCCAGTTAAACTGGAGCTGATTGCTGATAACTATCAGGCTATGTATAATGTATCTGATATACTGTATAGTAAAACTAACCATCAGGTTCAAAGTGTCTACTGGGACCAATTTGTTCATTCGGCTTTTGGTTAAAAGTTTTCCTCTGTGGCTGCCATTTATCACCAGAAAGTTACCTGTTTTCTTGACTCCTATAGGTTCACGACCTGAGGCTGAATGAGAACAAATTGAAAGTAGTGCCATTTACCTCCATGTACCGCTTCACAAACCTTACTGACCTCAATCTAACCAAGAATGAGATCAGCTATATTGAGGATGGAGCCTTTGCTGGACAGGCCAACCTACAGGTCAGCAATGCTTAACCAAACTTTGTTTTGATGTGTTACTTAAAGTATTTGTTGCTAAGTTTGTATTTTTTAAGTGATATTGTGGAGAAATAGCAAAGAACGGTAAAGAATTAATTCTAGTTTACAACATCTCCTGTTGGTAAGCTAATTACAGTGACAGAAATTCTAGATCAGTCAGAAGAAAATGGAACATTGCATGCAAAGCTGCATTTTCTTATGTGGATTAGTTTGGCTCATATTTATTGATTTTGTAAGCTGATATTGTTTCTTTGTATGTCAGGTTCTCCAGCTAGGCTACAACAAATTGACCAACCTGACTGAGGGCATGTTGAGAGGTCTGAGTCGAATGCAGTGCCTCTTCTTGCAACATAACCTCATTGAAGTCATTGCCATCAATGCCTTCTGGGAGTGCCCAAACCTCAGCAGTCTGGACTTATCTTCCAATAAGTTGGCTCGTCTTGACTCATCTACCTTTACTGTTCTCAGCAGGCTGATGGTGTGTGAACTAGCAGCAAACCCATTCCACTGTGGCTGTGAGCTCCACAGCTTCCTCACTTGGCTGGAAGATTTTAACAACGGTACCCATACCTTTGATCGACTCCAGTGTGAAACCCCTCCGGAAATGACAGGTTACTCTCTCCTAAATCAAGTGCATGGTCATGGAAGAAATGCACATTCCATTCTTTCATCTCTCTGCCATGATGGTGTGATTATACCAGGCATGACTTCCCAGATGCCAGACTCGGATGGCTCAGGTATGGGTTTGGACAACCCGGACCAAAGTCTGTATCAACTGCCAACTGTAACGTCCACTTCTGATCCAAGTTATAACCATCAAATATCCGTGAAGCTTCACACAGTCACCCTTAACGCTGCCACTTTAATGGTGAACATTCCAAGGCCTTTCAGTAAGATGTACGTCCTCACCCAGTACAACCTCACGTATTTTGAAGACATCATGCCCCTTAAAAGAAACAGGGAAGTAATTACTTTGGAGAAGCTGAGACCGCACACCAACTACACATACTGCGTGGCTTCTAGTAGTAGATCTCAGCGTTACAACCATACTTGTTTGTCCTTTACCACACGGGATATGGGACCAGAAGACCATCGCACCAATCCGTCCACGACGACGCACTACATTATGACCATTCTGGGATGTCTGTTTGGCATGGTCATTGTTCTTGGATTTGTTTATTACTGTCTCAGGAGAAGACGCATCCAGGAGGAAAAAGAAAAAGCTATAAGTGTGAAGAAAACAATTCTGGAGATGAGGTGCGAGATGATTTGACATGTTTGTGTGCTGTAAATGAAAAGCTTAGAGTGTTTATAGCAATCTTTGTGTGTGATAAATGCTTCAACAAAAATAATAATAATAATAAAAACAAAAACATTTTATCTTTCAAGTTTATAATGCTGCTATGATCAGTTCATTAGGCAATTTTCCCAAACATAATCGTAAATCATGCTTTTGGGTAATATTGTCATAATTTCTATGAGATTTAACTGAAAGTAGGAAGCTTGTGTATCCCCGTTGTCCCACAAAAACACCTTAACTAGAAAACTCTTTTATAGATTTTAAATATAGGTGTAAACCTGTGTTTTTTTAGGTATGGTCCAGAGGCAGCTGCCGCAGTGGTCAATGATCCAGGAGCCATGCAACGTCTCCAGGAACAGGCTCACCACCAACACCACCATACAGGAGGAGCTGGGGGAAAGCTGTCCCAATCTGCCTCTTCTAGCACAGGGATGCTCCATGGATCAGCCAACACCAGTTCTTCCCGCCTTTCAACCTTGCCACAGGTAGAAAAAATGGCCACTGTCTTTACGGAGGCAATGAGCGGCAAGGGAAATTACATGGATGTTAGGACAACAGGACTGGTAGGGGAGGTCAGAGAGGGAATTGTGGCTGCAGCAGGACCAGGGGCAGGAGGGGAAGTAGCTGTTGATATGCGAGGTGGAGCTGAAAATGGGACAGAGGTTGGGGAGGATTCGGATGATGATGGCCGTGGCTCAGCATCAGAGATCTCAACTATTGCCAAGGAGGTTGACAAGGTCAATCAGATCATAAACAACTGTATTGATGCTCTTAAGTTGGATGCTTCATCTAATGTGACCACAGTTGACAATGGCAATTCTGTGTCATCCTCCCAGCCACCTTGCATTCCTTCTCTTTCCCGCAATCTTCTGCCCCTTTCTCCAGGCCACCCTGGAGATCAGATCATGGCCTCTTCTCCCAAGGTGCACCCCAAGTCTCACCCTCATCCTCAGCCTCACCCTCATTCACAACCTCAGTCCCATCCTCAGCCCCACCCACAGCTACATCAGCCTCATCCACCTTCTATGGCCCCAGTGCCCCTGGTCATGCCCCTGTCTGAACGGCCTGGCATCAGTGGCGGTGGGTTTCTCTCCCCTCCTTACCGTGACCCACCACCAGCTAATGCAGTGCGGCCCCTTCAGAGGCAGCTGAGTGCTGACACTGCTGTGGTGAAGAACCGGTGTGGTGCTCCTGTTGTGGGATCTGTCAAGAGCGCAAGAGTGTTCAGCGTCGATGTCCCTGAGCAGCGCAATGATCCACCCAAGTACCCAGCTGACAAGAGCAGCCCAGCAGGTTGTGGTGTAGGGGGTGGAAGTGGGGGAGGTGGAGGAGCAGGGGGCTGCAATGGCAATGGGAAAGGAAACCTAAATGCTGCTGGAGTAAGTTTGAATGGGGGAGGAATGGGCTGTAAGAATGGGAATGGGGGTGGATGTGGAGTCATTGGCCCAGGACAGCAGCAGCAGCAGCAGCAGCAGCATCATCTGGAGGTTCAGCCAGACTACCACAGCTCAGAGCACCGGCACTCCTTTCCTGCCCTCTACTATGAGGGTGGCAATGACTCACCCTCACCAGCCCAAAAGGCTTCATTCCTCAAGCCACTGGGCCGCACCAAGAGGGATGCCACAGCCACCTATTCGCAGCTTTCTCCGTCTCGTCACCACAACTACAACTCTGGATACTCCTCTAGTCCAGAGTACTCATCTGAGAGCACACTGCGGATCTGGGAGCGTTTTCGACCATACAAGAAAAATCCCAGAGAGGAAGCATCGTACATAGCAGCTGGCCATGCCCTGCGTAAGAAGGTGCAGTTTGCAAAGGACGAGGACCTCCATGACATCTTAGACTACTGGAAGGGTGTTTCCGCCCAGCAAAAGCTGTGAACCGAAAAACCAAACTTCAGTGCCCTATGAGAGATTGTGGACACCAACAGCATACTAGTAAAAATGGATAGATGTAAATGTAGCAGGACAGATAATGATTTTCCTCAGAAGTATCCATTGAATTGGACCATCTAGCTGTGGAGATAAAGAGGCATTCTCTCTGGGTGATTTTTAAGTGATTCTCTGACAACTCATTGACATTTATAGTGGTTGCTCTCAAGGTTGGCTTTTTTTCAACACAATACTGAGTGATAACAGAAATCGTGCTGTTTGCTCGACTGCCTCATACTGGGCACTTTGGTCCTTGCAGCCTCTATAGACTGGCTTAATCCCTACTAATGAGCAAAGTTGAGGTGGTAAAAACCAAGTGTCTTCTACCTCATTACTGACACATTGTAGCTCAGCTATCTCTCTAGAAACAGTACCATTCATAACTTAAGCCCTGTCCATTTTTTCTCTAATACCATCAAACCACCATTCACAAAACAATCATTCCAGTGCAGCGCTTGCACCTGCTCTTCTATAGAGGCACTGTTTAGTGTGCTAATGTGTGAGCAGGGTTGAAAAATAGGTGCATTTGTATTAGAATAGCCTGAATCCTCCTCTTTGGGGAAGACATTAAATGATACTTATCAGGCTAATTGTTCTCACTGGTAATTAGCCATTGTAAGAGAAGGTCAGGGAGACTGTTTGTGAAGCATGCTTATTGATTTGAAACATCGAGCAACATATGTTTGGTGGTGTGTGGACATACAGTTTGTGCATGTTAGTGTGAGTGATAACATTCAGGTGGGAGAGTGGGGTTCAGGAAGTCATTCATTATTCACAGGCTCCTCCTAAGAGCAATTAGATAGAGTAGATAACAACCCAGTATGGGATATTTGTGTGTGTGTGTGTGTGTAGGCTTACATGTATACTTGAAAACCTAAGTTTTCCTTAGTTTGGTTATTTATTGGCTCAGACTGATGTGTCTGTAAAGTGCCAACAATGACATTGTTGAGAAGTGGCGCTATACAAATACAGCTGAAATGAATTGACATTGAAGTTAAAAACATCTCAGCCTTTTCTATCTATAGTCATTTTCCTATTTAGGGGTGTAGAATCTGTCTTTTGATAAGTTAAGCTATAAGTTTGGGAATTTACAATTCAATAATGTGAGTCATGCAGAAATGACTTTAGAATGGTGGTGCACAGTGTTAGCCTCTATATGAAAGAGACTGGTAATCATATTTAAGAAAAAAAGGCAGACTGAGAATAGGTTAGAAGTTTCCAGTAACTGCATCTAATTCTGAACATGTCAGTGTTAAGGAGACCGGACAAGGTTCAGTGGGTTTTTCAGCTGGAGATGTATCAGCCCAAGGCTCCATAGAAAAACTCCCTGCACTACACAGCGAGATAAAAATGAACGGCATGAAGACGGAAAGCCCCAGGGATATTTTCTGCCTCAATCTGGATGACTACACTCAGTATATATGACCCTACTATGTCTGAGTATTAGCTGGTTGCTTGCTATGGACCAAAGTGCCCTTGGGAGGTATGATTTAGAAAATTCCTTATCATATTTACTTTTACTTTTCAAATGTGAGTAATGAAGCATGGGCTAAAGGTTAAATGAGCTGCGATTTGTGATTTGCTGTATTATTATCTAGGATTAGATTTTGATTCTAAGTGTATGTAACTAAAATTCCCAAATCAAAAAAGAGCAAGGCTTGGTGGTGCTTTAGACAAAGCAAGAAGCTTTTGTGACCCATTGAGCCATTATGAGCACATAACCCAGCTGCAAAGGGATCTTGAAGTCCGGTTCTCGGGGGCCAGTGTCCTGCAGGTATTGAACGTTTCTCAACTGAAACACACCCGATTCAAATTAAAGCTATCTCTGCAGCTCGCTGTTAATGACGATATCTTTGACGAATCAGGTGTTTAGCTGCAGGGAAACGGTGAATACCTGCAGGACATCGCCCCTCGAGGACCAGACTTGAAGATCCCTTTTCTAAATGTTCAACATTTTATAAAAACGTAAGCCTTCATCCAGTTTAACAAGCCATCTGAGTCCATTGCAATGAATGTATTACTTTCAGCTTCATCACAGTTCTTTCTGACTGTTCTCCTACCCTGGCTCTCTGACAAGGCCCATCTCAATTGACAAGGCACAAGTTTTATTTTGAGTTTAATGAATTAATTCTTCAGTGTTTTTATCCCCTGCCTACCACCTTTGTTCATCCTAATGGGGTAAATTAGTGACTAATTTGATGAGGCCATTGTTGTACCATCATACAAGAAGAGCATGCTGAAGACCAGCCTGGTTGAAGTTTATGGTTTTGTTAGCTCAACTCTCCCCCGTCTCCCCCTTAACCTCGTTCCTACTCTTGATATGTTTTCTAGGTTTGGAAAGTAATAATAGTCTTTAGATATATGTTCTAAAAACTTAAAAAAGTTTAACACTACAGCATGACCCTACAGGTTACGGTCTTACCTTCCAGGCATTAGTATTTCTCTTTCAAAATTAATTGGTCCGTTTGTCATGCCTGGAAGGAATAAATTATCAGATTCAGCACCCTGACGATATGGTCTATATGGGGCTTGGACAAATAGAATACACTTTGATATATGAAGAGATTTGTGAGCAGAATATGCTTTATATATTAAAAATGTCAGAAAGTAAGAGGAATTTTTTTTAAAGGCTCAGAAAATTAAGTTAAAAATTAAAAAGTGTGAAATTATCATTTTGAAATGATCTTTTCTGCTTTATTTATATAGTATCATTTTACAACAATGTCATCTCTCAGGGCGTTTTGCAGACACACCCGTTTGAGCCATTTCATAATAAATAGCCTAGCTAAGGGAAACCAACATTCCTTTAATCTTGACTTTGAGCCAATCTCACATCCTCAGCATGCATGAGGCGAAGGTGGAAAGAAAAACTACCTTGTAACAGGAAGGACAGACATCTAGCAGAACCCAGGTCAGTTTGGGCAGACTTGTTGGAATGGAGAAGACAGGAAAGACATGCGATGGCACTTTAATTAAGGAAGACCTACAGAAAAAAGAGAAATATGTTAATGAAGCTAACACTGTCATTATATTTATTCATGGAGGATAAAGAACAGAAACATTAAAAGGAAGTTCTCAGTTCATTCTTAGGATGTCTTTCAGCAGTCAAGCCTACTGCAGCATAACTAATGGATGCTAGATCGCCCCTAACTAAACGATTTATTAAAAGAGAAGGTCTTAAGCTTTATCTTAAATGTAGAAAGGTTGTGCCTGCCACCTGAACCCACAGTGGGAGCTTGTTCCAAGAGAGAGGGGCCTTATAGCCAAAGGCTCTTCCTCCCATTGTTCTCTTAGAGACTCTGGGAACCACAAGTAAACCTGCAGAGAGTAAAGTGCTTAATTTGGAATATATGGAACTATGTGATCCTGGATATACAATGGAGCTTGGTCATGGACTTTACACGTCAAAAGAACTATTTTAAACTCTATCCTAAATTTAACAGGGAGCCAATGAAGAGATGCTAAAACTGGAGAAATGTGATCTCTGCTGCTGGTTCTCATCAGAACCCTCATATCAGCTACAGAACCTTAAAAAAACTCGAGATTTACGTGAGAAAGGTTTTACACTAGCAAACTGAAATCTATCAGATAAATTAATGCCTAATATGTTCCTTTTTATCCCAATAACATTGCTTGAATGTGAAACAACCAAAAACGAAAAAAGATTGGATAAAGGACAGATAAAATCATAATTTCACACTTTTTATGTGACTTAATTCGTGTTGTGTTAATTTGTGCTGTTAGGCTGAGATTTCTTTATCTTCTGCTGCCAATCTAATGGCACCTCCATCATGGTATAAACCTATGATGTTACTTAGCTTTTAGGTCAACAGAACTTTATACAGATGATGTTTTAATGCGGTTCCTCTCATCAATACAGATGAGTGGAACCCCATTATTCTGAATCCCCTTAAGCATCCAGTTGAATGCATCTTTTAAAACAGCTGCTGTCTCACCAGCAGCTCCTTCCACACTAGACCCAAAGAATCACTACTCAATTGTATTTTAAATGAATATCAGAGCTAAGCAGAGGTAAAAGCTTTATTTAAAAATAATGACTTCATTTAGAAGAATGGAGAGAACTGGGCTGAGGCTATCTGCAGGTACCCTAAAGGCTCCGTGTTCGATGTACGGAATAACATTAGCTCAGCTATTCATCAGCCCCATGTCTCCTATTCTTAAGAATATTACTCCTTTGTGTCAAACAGTCCAGTAATTGTATAATTACATTTTTATACGCTTCTTTTGTAAACAGGCTTTATTTAGTTCCGGTTTTTAAAGACACTTATGGGTTATAAATATATTTACATGTAAAAAGTCTAACTGTGATTGCCAAGCCTTGCTCCTATAAAGGGTATTTCTCAGTAAAAATTATTATTTTTTAGGCGCTGCAAGGTTTTTATCTTACTCCAGCGAGTTGTATCTGACTTCAACCACCAGGGATCAGAATCCAGGACTTAAGACTGACTGACAGATATATAAATACTGTACCTTTGGGATCAAAGCTATGTCATCTTGCTTGTCTTTCCAGTTAACTACAGTGAGAAATCAATGCAAAGGAATCACTGCCAGTCTTAGGTCTCCAGAGGAAAAAGTAGCAGGAAACAACTGGAATGACGTACCTCGGGGTGGTCATTGGGGAGAAAAGTCAAATTCGGACTGTCTAGAGCTGTGAATCCCAGAAGTACAGTGTGAAGTCATTGTGAAGTCTGATATTCCTAAAAATACAGAAAAAAAAAACAAACAAAAAAGAAACAAACAAATTGATGTTGCGCTTTTGCCTGGTGTTAACCTTTCAGAAACCAGTACAGTTTTAGGATGCTACCCGTAGAACTAAACTCTCCCATAGATGCTGTTTTTATTTGCAATAACACATTATTTAGCCTGGGACAATAGATCTGCCTTTGGCAGGAGCATCTTCTGTGAATTTGTTTGATTAATCTTGTAGGTAGTTTCATATCATACAGTTTCTTTATGGTTCTTTACCCATTAACTTTATGGTTTTTCTTTAAGCTCCTAGATGGTTCTACTGGCTGCCTCAGGACTCACAACACAAGTTTGATTTCTAATTTCACCTTTTCCAAGTTTGGGTTTATTGAAAATGATTCCCTTTGGAGTTAAATTTGCTCTCAATGTGAACCTTTATTGTAGACTTGCCACAGCTTTCTGGGAACGGCAGGGAAGTCGCCCCGATATAATTAAACTTTCGAATCCATGGTATCACATCTGCACTAGAAATATTGCACTTTGCATTAACACTGTTGACATTACAACAATGAGAAGAAAGTCTCATAGAGTAAACCCTGAGGCCTGTTTCTTTTTAACCCCTTATACCCATGTGTTTTTTTTATCATTAGCAAATAAATAGACTCTAAGAACCTGTTTCATGCCTGGGGACAGAAATTATGCTGTAAAACATATAAACAGAATAACCTTGTAATTTTTAATTGAATCTCCGACTTCACTCCATGGTAAATTAATTTCCTGCCCATGCTACATTGGAGAATATGTTTGTTGTAAACGTGTAAAATGGAAAACTTTTTTTTTTCATCAGATGTATCTCTATGAGGAAGAGTATATTTATGCTAAAATGTGAGAGAATGAAACAGTCCTGCTTCCCACTGAAGGCCAATAAAATGCCCCTCACCCCAAAACGGACACCCCCTGGATATTTGTGACCAATCAATATTCAACATTCAAAAGTACCGCTTGATCGGCTCCTGCCAAAACATCCTTCAAGAAAACATAAATCATGTTTGAGTAAGATCCCAAAAGTCCAGCGATGGTCCCGGGCACGATATCGTAACCTCAGGGCATGGTATCGTAACCTCAGGGGCACGGTATCATAACATCAGCGCACGGTATCGGAAGCTCAGGGCACGGTATCGGAAGCTCAGGGCACGATATCGGAAGCTCAGGGCGCGGTATCGGAAGCTCAGGGCGCGGTATCGGAAGCTCAGGGCATGGTATCGGAACCTCAGGGCACGGTATCGGAACCTCAGGGCACGGTATCGGAAGCTCAGGGCACGGTATCGGAAGCTCAGGGCACGGTATCGGAAGCTCAGGGCGCGGTATCGGAACCCCAGGGCACGGTATCGGAACCCCAGGGCGCGGTATCGGAACCCCAGGGCGCGGTATCGGAACCCCAGGGCACGGTATCGGAACCCCAGGGCACGGTATCGGAAGCTCAGGGCACGATATCGTAACCTCAGGGCACGGTATCGGAAGCGCAGGGCACGGTATTGTAACCTCAGGGCACGGTATTGTAACCTCAGGGCACGGTATCGGAACCCCAGGGCGCGGTATCGGAAGCTCAGGGCACATTATCGGAACCCCAGGGCGCGGTATCGGAAGCTCAGGGCACGTTATCGGAACCCCAGGGCGCGGTATCGGAAGCTCAGGGCACGGTATCGGAACCTCAGAACACGGTATCGGAACCTCATGGTACGGTATCGGAAGCTCAGGGCGCGGTATCGGAACCCCAGGGTGTGGTATCGGAAGCTCAGGGCGCGGTATCAGAACCCCAGGGCGCGGTATCAGAAGCTCAGGGCACGGTATCGGAACCCCAGGGCGCGGTATCTGAACCTCAGGGCACGTTATCGGAAGCTCAGGGCACGGTATCGGAACCTCAGGGCACGGTATCGGAACCCCAGGGCACGGTATCGGAAGCTCAGGGCACGGTATCGTAACCTCAGGGCACGGTATCGGAACCCCAGGGCACAGTATCGGAACCCCAGGGCACGGTATCGTAACCTCAGGGCACGGTATCGTAACCTCAGGGCACGGTATCGGAAGCTCAGGGCACGGTAGCGGAACCTCAGGGCACGGTATCGGAAGCTCAGGGCACGATATCGGAAGCTCAGGGCACGGTAGCGGAACCTCAGGGCACGGTATCGGAACCTCATATTTTAACTGAAAATACAAAAGAACAAAACGGCAAAAGTTACCTGAAAGCAGTTTATATTGTGACAGAAACATTTTGATATGTTTATAACATCAGAAAGATTCCCTCGATTATGAAGTGATTATTTACAGTCTTGACAGGTGTAAGTAGGTGAACAGAGTATTTTCAGCACTTTAAATTTAATTCAAGCACTGTGACAATAAAATGCTCTTTGGCTCTGTCTCTGTCCACATGCTCTGCTTTGTGTTTGGCTCGAGCTGAATGCATAGAGCTCAGCTGTATGTTTCAGACGGACTCGGCCAACCTCGGCCACTTTTATCGGCTCTGTGAAGGAAGCAGGACTGTGACGTAAACGCACACAGGGTTATTTGTCTTCTATTGAGGTTGAGTCATCATTTTGTGGATTCATTCGTGGGTTGACATGATCCTTTGACTCATCATCGGTTTAATGACAACAACTGACCAGGGGAGTTTTTCTGTGAAAGTCACACACAACTGAAGAGGAGGAGTTTTTACCGGTGGCCAACTGTGACAAACACACACTCTCACACATGCACACACAGACAATAATGTAGAGAATAAATGAATATATTGTATGTGTTTGAATAGTTTAGACTTACAGTTTATGGACATGAAATGTATGAACACACAGCAGATATTTTCTAACACATGAAAAGTGTATACAAAACACAAACACATGCACATTTGTGTACATGAATACATTTCTGCACACACAGACACTATATACAAGGTTCACAAATGCCTACACAAAATATGGACTGAATATTTCAATCAACGTTTACAGACACAAATAGTCTTAAAAGTGCCAAAATGGCAAGTTTTATGTGCAGGTGCGATGGAACCAAACAACTGTAGAAATGTAGAAATGAACTCTTTACGGGCTCAACAGCCTAAGTGTCTTATTTCTTTGTTGTTGTTACTTTTTCTGTACTTATCTTTCTTCTGTTTGTTTATTTATGCTTTTTTTTTTACAACTGCTTGCATTTTTAATGTTCTGATGTTCTGTTTAACCTGCTATCTCTGGGGAAATGAAGTGCCACTTCTGTGATATCAGGAGTTCCCATGGGTCCCTCTGATCTGTCTCCAGAACTCCAATCCGACCATACATGACGAAACCACATTAATTAGATACAACCTGAAAGCACAACTTTTAATCAACTTTAACACGTGTGAATATTTGATTTCTGCTTTTACTTTCTCATCAAGCTTCAGCTGATTTTGAGCTTGTCACACAGATGATATGTTGTTCATGCTGCTTGCCAGGAACATGTTTATGGAGTCTGCTTTTTCTTTGGAAGTTAGTGTATTTCTCTCAGATTGCAATTGTCCTCTGAAGTTTGGGTGTTTCTTCTTGCTACGGATGGTTTTCTGCTGTGAGTTTGTGCTTGTGTATTGGATTTAGACAGACGCAGCTTGTTGACACATAGTGAACAAGAATCCAAACATGTTAAGTGCCTGAAAGTTTTGCACAATATCAAAGTGCTATTTGTGTCTCACCGGAACAATGTAAATGGATTGATCTGCTCTCAAGTAGGCTGATGTATCACATCCCAGCTCCGCATGACTGCATTCTGAACATGTCATAGAATGGCATCCATGTGTGTGTGTGTGTGTGAGAGAGAGAGAGAGTAAATAGCCAGGTGTGTATTGTTATGAGGGTTCGTTCTATGGAGAGAAAGACAGCTGAGGCAGGATATCTGAAGCATTTTTAATTAATCTGTCTTTTGGTCTCAGAGGGCTTTTCTTTGATGCCATACTCATACACTCACTGCATGTCACTCACACACTCACACACACACAAATGCATTTTTGATTTTGCTTTGAGACACACATACAGATAGTGCTTGCAGTGTCACACATACTTAGCATTTACAAGCCTGACTGTAAACAATCAGCTAAACAAGTTCTGCACAAGCACTGCCTGCTGCATGGAGTGTTAGACACATTTCACACAATTACACACACCTTAAACACACCTGCCATTTCTTCACTTTGCCGATCTGGAAAATTCCACTTCATCACTTTTAATAGGTATTTCATTACATACCCTCCAGCCCATTTTGTACACGATTAGTACCAGCACGGCGGGACAGTTACCACTCTCATTTACAACGTGGTGGTGCGTTCACTTCCCTATTTCTTATATTGCCGCACTGCTAAAGACAAGCTGGATTATTCCTGCGTGTCTGACCTTAAAGGCCTGGTTGGACAAAAATATCCTGGAGCAAGGTGCCGGAGTTAAAAATCATCAGTGATGCACCTGTGCTGTGGTCAAACTGGGGCAAATTTCGGATACATTAAAAGAGAAGGCAGCTAATATCTACAATGCCGCACACATGGCACTCTGCCTGGCCAGAGGTAGCGGTAACGAGCAAAGGCACACTTATTATTTTGTTGGTTTAGCAATGATTACAGCAGCGTTCTGGCATCGTTCATGATCAAGATTTATTTCTATATAGTTTATCTCACAGATACATGGGGTTGATTTGTGGACTCTGTGGTAGCTAATCCATGTTTGAACATTCGGTCTCCCTGAATCACTCTTTCACATTTTGAGCATGATTATATAGCAAACGCTGGCTCTGATTCGGGTAGTTGACTTCACTCTGGGTACAAAATGTTGCTGAACGTAGAAACTGCATGAAGCAAACCTCATCGCACTGTCCCCGCAGACTTCTACATTAGGCATGAAGAATGCATCACTGTCGCTCCTCTCACCCTGATGCTCCCATCACTCTGGAACAGAATAAATCTGGACCTTCTTCACTGTAAACGGAACCATGAGTTCGACCGTGTTTCATACATTCGATTTGACTGATCGCCACCTTTTAGGATGTTTTTTCTGACCACAGTCCTTTATGGAAGACCTTAGATTCCCACTAGCCTGCCAGTTTTTAATGATGCATTGGACTGTTCCTCACCCAGTCTTAGTTTCTGCAATCTTTCTTCTTATTATTATCATTCCCACCACTGTGTTTTTCACTATGGTTTAATATGTTTCTCTTTTTTTGGACCAGGCGGTTTACATGAAGGGCATAAAACCAAAACAGTGTTAAGTTTGGATGCAAAAATACTTTATTGATCCCAGAGGGAAATTCGATTTGAGTTTGCTTCCATAAGTGTAATAAAAGCAAGTAAACTCATCAGCACAGACACACACACAAACACACACAGATAGGCTAATAAGAAATGGAGAATTGGGTGGTTAAGTCTGAATTGGTAATTAAAGCCATCGCTGTGCAACCACAGCTTCAAGAACTTACAGAGAAATCCCAAAAGATCAGCAAAAAGACGGCATCATCCTATTGTCTGCCGACACACATGTCATTCAGTCCCAAATGACTGAAGCACAACACATTAAAATACAAACAGTAGAAAGCAGCAGCTGAACACTACCCCCTGCTCATTCTCACTTAAGTGACAATTGCTTTGGCAATTACTAACTCCAGAACACGATCTGAGGGAAATGAGTTCATGCTTTCTGACGCTCCCTGAGGCAAAATAAGCCTGTAAATTTAATAAAACCCATCTAAATACAGGGAATGGTGGAAAGCAGGAGCTGTGATATTACTTTGAAAAACTATAGCATAACATGAGGCACAGCCATTTTTCTCTCATTGTATTACACCTCACAAATCACATTTCCCAGAATTACTTTTATGCCTCTTACAGGATATGTAGGTGGAAGCTGCAGTAACAAGGCTCGCAACAATCAACATGAGACTTTCCTGATTTAAAAACAGACAGTTCCTCTTTATTGACAGTCTCTTATGTGGTAATGTATTTGTTTAGTCTTTCCCTCGGGAAATGAATTTGTAGAGATGGATGTTGGTTTGCAGAGTCTCATAGACCAAACTTTCATCTATTAATCACTGTCAGTGAGAACTGTGGTAGATGTACACTCACACTGTTGTGACGATACAGTCCGATATGACAGCCCTGCTATTATCTCACAGCTTCTGAATATTTAGCAGACCACTACCATAAACCTCCAAAGAGCCGCTTGTTTTATGTGGACTGAACCAAACCTGATGTTCTGTGAACATTAACGTTAAAGCTGCTTGTTGTTCGCCACCAAACTTGAGTGTATCTGAAAAACATCACAATATTTAGTCTGTTGATTATGCGAGATATGTTTCTTTTCTTCCTCCATCCCACACAGTGCCGTAGGTCAGTGGTTCAGTGTGATGTCAAGCCTAGCAATCGATTACAGGCAGCAGCAGCAGTTGCTGTGGGCGACAGGCGGAACAGTCAAGGTTGCTAGGTAGCTGATAAGAACACGAACTCCCATTAATTGCCTTCTGCCGCTGTGGTAGAGAAGGTGCAGGCTGGTTAATTTCACTCCGGATATGCAGGCACAAACACTTACACACATAGCATACAGCGATATGCACATCACATTTAAAACTATTGTGCTTTTAAAACCAGTATCTTTCAACTGGGCTCAAAGGGAAAACACAAAATAAGAAAGGGTTGGAAATACCTTTGTGTTTATTATTTGTTTCCACTGTGATAACCTTTATTCACCACTGTTACAAAAATCAGGGTGTGAATGACCTTCATCATTCATGAGGTGAATGTTCTTCATGCCTGTGCAGTAATCTGACCGGACACGCACGATGTTAACTAAAAACAAAGACAGAAAAATCTCCGTATCTGCAACTGGCTTAAACATCAAACATTTCACGCCCCAAGCAGTTTTTTTTTTAATTTACTTGAAATGCACAAATCATTACTGTAAGAGTTGATGGCTAATTTGAGCAGTTTAGTAGAAAATTGCAGCCTGGAGGCAGGGATACCCTCCTCTTCAGCCATAATCTGCATGCACCTCTGACAGGCAAACCTGGAAACGCCTGATTTAAGAAGACAGCCGTCGTCTTTGTGCTCTGTGCTGACATTAATCTACACTGCACTGTGAAAAACAAAGTCACTGCTAATTTTTATTCATGCATCATTTTTATCTACTTTAATGTGAGAAGCAGCTTATTTAAACTGCCTTTGTTTTAATAGATAAACCTGCAGGATTAGATGATCATACTAATATTTACATACATAACACATACATTTATTTACACTTGTTTTTATGCCATACCATCTTATGTATCAAATCATCTGTCCATTTTTTTGCTTTAAGGTAACCTAACTTTCCTATAACAGGTAGATGATTATCTAGTTCCAACTGGCTGAAGACGTGTCACCTCGTCACGATCCTTGCATTTCTTATTAAAGATACAGCTGTCTCACACAGCCCGAAGCTGCTTTGGATCCACATAAAAGCTCAAGAAAACCTTTTAGCTTAAGTTCAGAGGGAGGAAGTTAAGCCCCCCAAGACTCGTATTGCTTTACAGAGGTGAATAGTAAGCGTGCAAATAATGTTGTGTTTACACCACTACACAGGCACAAACAAGGTTTTTGCTTTAGGGATGCTGTTAAATACTGTCAGATCTGCTATATGTCTGTTTTATATGGTGTAGCATTATTGATGCCAGGATTCATAAACATGCAATGTTGAAAAGTGTTGCTGGAAATGAATAGCTGGAGTTTCTGGGAAAACGAGAGGCAGGGGGGGAAGGCTGAGGGCGACTGGAGAACGGGATCCTATTTAACTCCAGATGGAGGGAATAAGGAACGAGGGAGAGGAGGAGGAAGAGTTTTGAGAACTTCAGATGCACTAAAATGTTTTTGAAAATTGGTGTTACACTTTATATTTAAATTATTCATTTATGATGTAAGACAGGATATGTGTGAAAGTTGTTTACGTCAGGAAAAATAGGACACATGCGTGTGTGGTCTGTCATCAGAGGCATTGCTTTAAAATGTCGAAACTGAATGTGAAAGAAATGAGGACGTTTTGGGAGTCATGAAAAGGGACCTCACTGGCCTGTTAAACTACTTCTAAGTCCCTAAAATAGATGTGTTTCAGTGCTTATTAGATGTAAAAAATCAATTTTTTATTTGTGGTTTAGATCAAACAAAAAGCAATATGACTCAAACAGAATTCATTTGCTTTGAATTACAAACCTGTGTAGGAAAAGAAGAGGGTTGAAAGAGCTGTGAGATGAGGCAAACAAACATGCAAGTGTTGATTAGGAATAGGTAAACAAGCAACAATAAGGTTAACAGATCTGGAAAAATATAATAGGAAAACTGAGCCATTCACACTAAAAACCTTTTGGTTAAAAATTATTAAATTTGGGTTTTTCTGAACCAGCTGCATGATCAAATATAGGTCGATTCACCATGGGCTATTCTAACGCAGCGTGGGCCGGTTAGGCAAGGCAAGGCAAGGCAAGTTTATTTGTAGAGCACCTTTCATGTACAGACAACTCAAAGTGCTTTACATTGA
>JBAMHV010000004.1:16275133-16293054 GCA_037177535.1 Pseudomugil gertrudae | reverse complement strand
CATGTGTGTGTGTGGGGGGGGTAGAGTATGTGTGTGTGTGTATGTATGTATTGGTGGGGCTGCACAGAAACAGTCTGTGTGTGTGATTTGTGCATGACTGTGATGTGTGAAGTTGGATTAATGCTTCTCCACAGGTATATGGTATAGCAGGTATATTTGTATAGGTAAATGTGAGTTGAGGTTATGGGTAAAGTTACTCACAGGTGAGTGTGTGACAAGTGAGTTGAGTGGCTGATTTGATGCCTTCTGTGTTGAGGATCCAAAATAGAAACACAAGCAAATGAGACCAAATTTATTTCAGCTACACCAAAACATTATATTTAAAACTCTTTATGTGTGTTTGCTTACAGCCTGGAGGAACATGAATATCAGTTTTTATTTTAGAATAAATTACTGTAGCATGTACCGACTGTGGTGCTGAATGAGCAAAGTGATGTTTAGCACAATGAGACCATTAACAAACTGCACGGTTCTGAAACAAAATCAGATGCACAAATATCCTTAATATGCAAAGTGAAGGGTGAAACTAAAATATAATGCAGCAGCATGTGCAACGTTCACTTATAGTAAATTATTTCTTTTATTTTAGCTGCTTTCCCATCAAACTTATCATTAAAACCTGTACAATTTAAAGCTGTGATGCTGTAAACGTTCATCTGCTGTGGCAGCAGGATCAGAACCAGAGACTCAACAAACTGAATAAAAAGCTGCTTCTGTGCTGAGGATGAGTCTGAAACTGTTGGAGCTGATTGTTCAGACAGGAATCAGAAACCCGCTGAAAATAGTAAAAGATTCCTCACATCTTCATGTAAATAGAAAACCATGACCAATGTAGGTACTGCGGTTTCCCTAAAACAGTTATGGTTAGCCATGTACCAGAGGAAGACACACCTATCTGGCCCTTGAGTTGGTCCTCGGGCATGGTCACTGCTCAGGTGTCTTTTCTCCAGTTAAACGAGCAAGTATTCAAAATGATGCTTTGACTTTGTAAAGTGCCTTTCACGTGGTATTCCTTCATGTTTTAACATGAACTCTCGGTTTGTCCCAGACTTCATGATGATCTGCTTCCTATTCAACATGAGAGAAAAATGTGATGCGCACATTGATTTAAATATCGCATTGAAGCACAAGCAGCACATCGTCATCATTATGTGAGTTTCAGAGGTTCTGGGATGAGATTTATACTAACTGTAGATGTTTGTTTTTACAATGTCAGAAGTTCCAGTCTTGTTTTAAATAACAAGAAATCCAGCTAGCATTTAGAGGCAACATGTTCCGATAAGTAAGAATAATGTTATTGTCAAAGTGGTGCCGGTGAGACGGGTCTAAAAATTATGTTTTTCATATGTGCTTTCTATATTTATATTCCAGGAAGTAAAACTGAAAGCAGGACACTGCAGACTCCAGTGAAATTTGGGCATTTTCGGGCTAGATGGCTGCAAATGCCACTGCAGCCTGCTTGGGCGTTTTTTTTAATACACAATGCACTAGAAGACACATAAACCCCTCAGACATGTAAACAAACTCTTCCTGGAGGGCCTGTAGGTGTGAAGAATACTTTAAGAGCGCTTTGTAGTCCGCTAAAGCAACAACAGACGGCTTTGCTATGAGTTGGTACAATTAGGACCGTAAGCAATGATGCCATTTACACTCAGAATTCCAGGACAGCTGAAAGACACCATTAAACCAACACAGAATTAACTAATCCACAGGCTCTGGTCTCCTGTGTTGCTGGAAATAACTTTCAGTACGATGATCTACAAACAGGTATGATGTATGACATGATGTGTGATGATGGTAGACAGACTGATGTTATCACATGGGTTGGTTTGCAGCACCTTCAGTTTCACACTCATGAATTCTGCTTGCATCTATATTACGTTTCTTTGCTTCATTTTGGTCCCTCCGCAGCTCACCTGACCTGCAAGCACATGCTCCACAGCAGGGATGGACAACTTCGGTCCTCAAAGGCAGCAGTCCTGCAGGTGTTAGGAATATTCCTGCTGCAGCACACCTGACTCATATCAATTAGCAGTTGGATGTTAAGCTCTGCACGAGTCTGCTAATTAGGTCTGATGTGTCAGGTTGTATTTGTAAATGTATTTAAGATGCATCACAGATGTCGGATAAGATGAAACGTATTTAATTCTATAATCTGTTGAGTCAAAGCAGCTAATAATTAATATAAGCGAGTAAGAATCAATAAGGGATGAATGAGAAGATGATAGAATCTTACACCAGTTATTAACAGACTTCCTTGTCATAAACAGCTCATGTTGAAGGGGTAATATATGAACAGTGTATCTGAAAGTGCGTGTAAGGTGAAGTGGGACTCTCCTTCATCTCCACAGGTGTGTGTTCATGAATGAGAAAACCAAAGGCAACAGTGGACCCAGAACATCAACGTTGTACCATTTTAAATGCTTCTGGTGATTTACATCTGAGATTGAAGGATCATGAGAGAAAAGGAGCATAAAACTGGGACGATTCATGCTCAGAGTTTTTATTTATGTGTATTTGTGGAGCACATGCTTGAGCCTCTAACTATCCATCAAGATGGAGTGTTTTTACATTACTCAAGCTGTGGGCAGCCTAGCTGTTCCTTCTGCTGTGGTCTTAATATTATGTTTGGATTTATGTCAGAATGATGGACTTCCATATGAAGCAGCATCTTTCCCTCATTTAAACTTGTTTCCTCTGCCTACAGAGAGAAACACATTGCTGTTCATCACAGTGAGAGCTGCACATTATGGATTCTGCTGGTTCATGGAGGATTAGGATCCAACAGCATTAAGGGTTTTTTTCCCAGTGTAAACATTATTCCATCTACATCATCTCTGGGTCTTCTCTTTATATTTAATTATGTTTCATTTTCTCTGTTAACATCTTATTTTTGTCTTTGTGCAATGTGCTATGTTTTAACTTAAATCATTTGTAATTCATGCCATGTGAGAAGATTCAGGTTGGTTAAATATGAGACTCTGGAGGCCATAGCTGCCAGTTTGGTGGTAAAATGAAACAAAAGAGAAGAAAAACTGACTGTGATGCAAAGAAAATGGCTCTTTAGACAGGGTTGTGAAGATGAGGTTATCTGTACCGTCTAGGATGCAACACCAGCCTGCACTTTGACTTCATCATCGAAGAAGTTCTCCGGTCCAAACATGCTGCCGTGCAAGCTGCAGTAGCACCTAGAAAAAAAAAAAGATTTCTACTTTCAGAAGGAAATTAATCAGTTCTCTTATAGAAAAAGTAAAGATCTTAACCAGGTATACCAGATTTACCTTTCCAAGAAGACCCACTGCAAAGTGGAGCAAAGCTTGTAGTGGTCTGTTCCACCATCAGAGTTTGTTACTTCATTGCAATGAATGATTTTATTAATACTTTATTACAACTTGAATCTGTAGTGATAAAACCAACTGTTTTCAATAAATAAAGATGAAATTATTTGATCTACCATAACTACAGTATGTTCTATAACTGTGTTTGAACGTTGTTTATTTTATGTTTTGAAAGCTGGGCGATCTTTGAGACTGTGTCTCTGATCAGGATGTCGAGAGCAGGGCCTATGCATGGCGAGATTTATCGACCCCTCTGCATGGAAGAGAGTTGTGTGGTGGAAAGCCATTAAAATGTCGCTCGATTCTTTCTGTAAATCAATGACACACATCGCAGAGAGAGAGACACAAACATTTTATGGAAACTAATTAGGGTGCAAGTAGGAATAGCAGAGGCAGTTTAAATGCACTTATGTTTGTCTGTCTGTGTGAACGTCTGGCTGAGTCTAAACTCCAGCTCCTGCTTTTGCAGCAGGTCAAAGAAAATCAATAATGAGAAAAGAATTAGCATTAAAGAACTAGCCTTTGTATCCGTTAAGCATCCATAGGTCAGCTGTTAGAAATTACATGCATTAAGATAAGTGTCATTTTCATGCAAATGTTTATGAGAGAAACATATGCAGCTTTTTTTCCTTCTTCCTTGCATGTATGTGTTGATGTAAGACGTGTGTGTGGGGGGGGGGAGGTTTGTGATGCGTGATGTTATATGAGTAGGTGTGCAACTGTAATTGCTTTTGACTTTATTTTTTTTCCATCCATCCGTATAGGAGAGCCATCCATTGAAGGAAGAAGGGCAGCTGGTGTGAAGAGTCATTTGTCAACCACGTTGAAATGTTCCTAATTGGATTTCCCTGGCAGCAGTATAGTACAGTGTGAAGAGAGTTGGAGCGAGCAAAAGAAAAATGAGACAAGTTAATTTACTCTCTGAGATTAAGTTTTTTTCCTTTTCCAAGATGTTTGATTTAAGTCCGTTTAAAAAAAAAAAAACACCCATAAGCTGAAATGTGTCTTATATAACATGTCTACACACAACTGGCTACTTTTTAAACGTCCCAGAGCGACACTACTGTCTCGCATGTTATCGCAGTTACATCGGTTTTATCAGTCATTATGCATGGAAGTAAGGTTTCACAGCAATCACTGTTAAACAGGATAAATATACAGAACACGGTCGAGTTAAAAGATCAGCAAGGTTACATTCAAATATATGTAAAATGAAAGAATTTACATTTGTGTATGAGAATAATTTATTAGCATCTTCTCATATGGAAAAAAAAACATGCCAGGAGTTTGTATACGCACAAACACATCCGTGTTCGGTTTGTTTCCCATGGCATGAAGTAATTCTGAAGAAAAACAACACTGAATGTAAAACATTCATGGGAAGTCTGTTTATTTTACACTACTGATGTTTTCTGATGCTTTTCGGTTCTGTTTCTGTTTATCGATGATCTGAATAGATATGTAACAGATTTATTATGATAAGCTTGACCAAGGAGCAGCGGCTGATAATAGTTGCTTAATGGAACCAAGTCTAATTAGAATTAAACTCAAAACTACATCCCATGATGCAACTCAATGTATAGACACACAGACAGTTGTTTACTAAGTTTAATAATACGTAACCTGCAGATATAATAAATATTTTGTGCCAAACAAGATAGTGTCGTTCTGATCGAGTATGTGAGTATTTCAATTCCCTTTTGGACATCAAGCAATTTTCAGGGTTTCTTTTTTCACCTTCCCTTTTGTGACTCGGCTCAAAGCCAAAGGGCAGCCAGCGCATGTCCGAAGAAACAAACCAATCCAACACAGAGTAACAGCACTGGCATGATTAGCTCCTGGAGCTGTGTGTCTGCCAGTGGTGAGCAATGCAAGCTGGTGGGAAATGGCTTTGTTTGGTTTTCCCCTCTACGTTCTCTGGCATGAATGACTTTACTGTCCAACTGGCTCATCAGCGTCTCTGAGTATTTCCTGTTAATCCCACATTTCCATCCACAGATGGAAGTGACACAAAACTGAGCAACGCCAAAAAAAAATGCTTACTTATTAATAACTTATTCACTTATAAAACAAGTTATAAACTCTACTGGAGGTTTTGTCTTTATTTGTCAACTCATAGGTTTTTCATAGCAAGAAGGTTGCTGGTTCGAGTCTCGGCTGGGGGAGATTTCAACAGTAGCCTTTCTGTGTGGAGTTTGCATGTTCTCCCTGTGTATGTGGGTCCTCTGGCTTCCTCCCACCATCCAAAGATGTCCAACATCCAATTGTTCTGCTGAAATTCTGCATAGGAATGAATGGTTGTCCGTCTCTCTGTATCGGATTGGCGTCCTGTCCAGGGTGTACACCTAGGATAGGCTGCAGCTTCCCCGCAAACCTGAATTGGATTTAGAGATAAGAAAAGGGACTAGTCTTACATTGTGTGTGTGTGACTTTGCACAAACGTGTGACGGCATGTTGCTTCTACTTTTTTTATCATGAATAGTGATAAGTTCCTGTCTCAGCAACTGGATTACATGCCGTTGAATATACACAGTATTTTCCATGCAACGAACTCAAGTGCTACAGAAATCAGGGCAATCACACAGAAATCACATTTTTTTACTGCAGATCAGACTTTCATTCTTTCAGCAGGAATTTGAATATGGACTGAAAACATCCATCCATCCATTCTCCACCGCTTATCCGAGGTCAGGTCGCGGGGGCAGCAGCCCAAGGAGGGAAGTCCAGACTTCCCTCTCCCCAGCCACATTCACCAGCTCATCTGGGGGGATCCCAAGGTGTTCCCAGTTCCAGCCGCCAGATGTAATCTGTCCAGCGTGTCCTGGGTCTCCCCCGGGGCCTCCTCCCACAGGGACGTAATCAGAACACCTCACCAGGGAGGAGGCATCCTAACCAGATGCCCGAGCCACCTCATCTTGCTCCTCTCCATGTGGAGGAGCCAGGTGTACATGTGGGCACTCTTATGATGGAACATGGTGTTCATGATGAACAATCCGTGGCGAGCACAGAAGTCCAGCAGCACAACACCACTCTGGTTCAGATCGGGGGGGCCATGTCTCCCAATCACACCTCTCCAGGTCTCACTGTCAACACCCACGTGAGCATTGAAGTCACCCAAGAGGACGAGGGAGTCCCCGGAGGGAGCACTCTCCAGCACCCCCCCTAAGGACTCTAGAAAGGGTGGGTACTCTGTACTGTTGCTCGGTGCATAGGCACAAACAACAGTCAGGACCTGTCCCCCCACCCGAAGGCGGAGGGAGGCTACCCTCTCGTCCACCTGGGTGAACCCCAACATACAGGCGCCCAGCCAGGAGGCAATTAATATGCCCACACCCGCTCAGCGCCTCTCACCGGGGGCAACGCCAGAGTGGATGAAGGTCCAACCCTTCTCGAGGATAGGGGTTCCAGAGCCCAAGCTGTGCGTTGAGGCGAGTTCAACTATGTCTAGTCGGAAGCGCTCAACCTCACGCACCAGCTCAGGCTCCTTACCAACAACCAGAGAGGTGACGTTCCACGTCCCTAAAGCCAGCTTCTGTAGCCGGGGATCGGACCGCCAGGGCTCCCGCCCCCGGACGCCACCTAGCTCACACTGCACCCGACCTCTAAGGCCCCTCCTGCAGGTGGTGAGTCCACAGGGGGGGTCTGATGTAACTCCTTTGGGCTGAGCCCGACCGGACCCCATGGGCATAGGCCCGAAATAAAATTCAGCTCGCCCTCGTGCCCCACTTCTAGGCCTGGCTCCAGAGAGGGGGCCCCGGTGACCCGCGTCTGGATAAGGGAGCCCTCCATCCAACGATCTTTTTCTTCATAGAGACCTTGAGCTGCTCTTAGTCTGGTCCCTCCCCCAGACACCTGTTTGCCTTGAGTGACCCTACCAGGGGCAAAAAGCCCCCGACAACATAGCTGCTGGGATCTTCGGGACACACAAACCCTCCACCACAGTAAGCTATTATTTATACTATATCTATGTAAAACGGCAGCTCACACATTTTAGGGTGCTAATAATGCAACGTTACAATGATATAATGTACTTTATCATCATGTGCTTCATCATTTCTGTAAGCTGTTTGACACTACTGATACATTCACAGTCATGGCAGGAAGTCTGATGTCTGATGATGTAGAAAACCCAAGCTTGAGATGAACAGCCATCCACCATGCCCAGAGCACATTGGGGGCTTTGGTGTTTTTAATGTATATAAGTATGTTATAAAAAAAACTTTATGCCATTTCCATTTACCAAAAGACATCCTATAAATACATTCTCAGAGATCATGTCGTTAAGAATTACATTACAAAAATGTTGTAATTGTAACCCCTAGTGTTGATAAATTATTAATCATTTTTTATCTTCTACATTAGGGTAGGTAGAGTGATTAATACCCCAAAGATGTCATTATAGATATAACACATGCTGCACAATGACACATCTAGGACAAGTGGTCACATTTTATACTGAATGATTATTATGATGATGTGCTGAGAAGATTTTTGTTCTTTGTCATCTATTCAGATAAAGAACATTACTCAGGATGTCCATGTGTTTTGTTGCTTTAAATTATTTAAACAGAGCACACAGAGGAAGTACTTGCTGCAGAATTATATGTCAGTTTGTGATGCTTTTGCTTACATGCAAGAAAATGTTCAGTGGTTTCATTTAAATCAGCCAGTCGAGGCAGATGCTGCCCTCCCTGAGCCGGGTTCTGGCGGAGGGTCTGCTTCCTGTTAAAAAGGAGTTTTTCTTCCCACTGCCGCCTCATGCAGCTCAGGATGGGAACTGGATCCAACACAAGATTCAATGCAATCTTTTGGTTCCCATTAGGCTAATTTTATGAATCGGCTCAAATCGATATCTGCGAAGCGCCCTGAGATGACATTGACTATATAAATAAAGTTTAATTGAACTAAATAGAAAAAAGACATGAACGACTGCGGTTGTCAATGATAAGAATCTCCAGACCTAAATATGTGAAATTGGTGTCATCGTCCTATGTGGCAGGTAGGGAATGCAACATTTTGGGATGGAGGTACGAACGGAAAGTTTTTGAGTTAAATACTTTGATTAATTTCCAGACTGGTACAATTCTGTCTCGTTATTTAGCAGTTAAATACTTTTTTCAGACATTCTGAACCCCTAGCTTTTGTACAGTGCAAGAAACCGTAAGTAAAGTCACAACCAAACTGTAATACTTCACACTTCAGCGCGGATCCACATAGAATTGCCCAACAGACGATATATGACCTTGAGTGCCAAAATCAGTAATAATCATAGTAATCATGATCAATGAAACATAAAAGAAGAAATGAGAGAAGTCTGGGAGGTAAGAAAAGATAAAGGTAGAGATCTGAGGTTGCCAGTGCATCCCAGAATTTGTGTTTTGTTCCAGTCTCCACATAACTACGAGTACCTGAGTGTTTCATGGATCAGTGTACTCTAAGGGAAAAACGAAGTCTGGGAAATGTTTCTGGTAAGATGAGACGTGGCGTGGGCACAAAAGACGAGATGAAAAATTGGCAGTAAGTGTCTCTCGTCTAATTGCATGTGTGTTCTTTTGTTTGTTAGAAGATAAAGAGATAGAGAGGCACTGACAAAAAAACAGTAGCGCGAGGCATTTCAAACAGATTTGTACGTGCAAAGGAGATATCTGATAGTTCTGAGCATAGAAATGAAAGAAAAATAAAACCGACAGGAAAAAATATTTTTTTGGCTAAATATAGATTTAAATGTGAGCTCAGGAATAAAGGTTTATGTGGATGTTTGGAAATGATTCAGGAGCAGCTTGGTGGAGAATTAATCTTGTATAGAACACGTCCACAATCAAACAGTGCCTCGGTGTAATTCTAATTATCCATTTGAGGACAGAAACTACTCACCAGTTCGCTGCAGGGCTGAAATCAAAGACAGCAGAGATGGAGAGAGGCAAGAGGATGTAATGAGGCTGCAATGAAAAAAGAGGCAGAGCAGAGGAGGAAAGGAAGAAGGAATCCTAAAAAGAAAACAATGGGATAGTTTAATGTTAATTAACCACAGGCAGCGTATAGGGCACTGGTTTATGAAAGAAGGGATGAAAGACGGACGGGGTATTTAGGAAGGGAGAAAATGACTAAGTATGTTCACAACAAATACATGAAGGTATGTGAAGGTAAAGGGGAGGCTCAGGGATTAACCTATTAATGCAGCAGGTCTGTTATGCTATAAGCCTCTGCAGAGGACCTTTCCGAGCCGTCAGATGGTGAGAATGTCAATTAGGGCACTTTCTCTGCGAGTAATTACACTCTATCTCTCAGCTAACAGCTTATTTGAATACCGACAGACAGGAAAAAAAACTGAAAAGAGAAGATGTTCAGGCAGACACGGAAACAGGACAAAGGATTGTGTCCAGAAAAAATAATGCTGGCTAAACTTTGAGGTGCAGGAAAATAAAAAAAAACCTTATGAATTTAGCTTCTATCATGCCGTACATCTATAGTTCTGTCTGATAACTCATCACCCGTCTTTCTAAAAATATTCTAATGTTCTTACAAATGTTTGATATACAGACCAGCAGCATTTGAGTCTCAAAGCTATCGATTAGAAAGGATTTGTTTAACCTAAATTTATCTTCAAGCTGCCTCTCTATTTTTAGGGTTATATTTAAAGCTGGGAAAATGTACTGAACATCTGTGGTAGTTTTAAATGAGAAGAAGAGAAGAACTGGCTTTTGGTGCAGAATTAATTGAAGTTTAATCTTGTATAAAATATGATCTGATACTTAACTGGCACCAGTACATCAAGTACCCGACTAAGCTCACGTCAGGTCAGATTTTGTTTTAACTTGTTTTTTCCGTTTAACTGGCTGAGACTCAGTCTTCATGACTCTCAGGTTGTCATCAGGCTTAAGGTAAATGTTTCTGGCATGCAATGCAAGGCCAGTCCAGAGATGCAGCCAAATTATTTTGCCACGGAGGAAAATCCCTCCAGAGTTCGAGTTTCTTTAAATCGGAGCTGACATTTTCTATCATGCTCGTCAAAGCCACCTTAGATTACATTACAATCCACTGCAATGTGTGAACGTGCATATTGTTATTTCTTAACATGAGTATGAACAGCAAATGGTTTCTGTGTGCAGTTCACCGTGTGTGGGTGCTTCCTCCCAGTCCACATGCATCTAAGACAAGGAGTCTGATAATGTTTGCTTCTGTCTGTGTTGCTTCTGATGGGCTATGAAGAGCTCCAGCCACCCCCTTGACCTTGTGTTTGAATAATGTGTTATCTCGAAATAAGATGATCAATGATCCTGTTATGAGGAGAAAACGGTGTAAAAACTTCTTCTGTCTTCTGGAGGATCTTACTGTGGTAAACATTAGTCTGCTGTTTGTGCAGTGGCACATTTGTTCATTTCTTATTTACATACAACAAACATACCTCAGTGTGTAACAGCCTTTAATTCTGATATAAGCTTTTGATAATCTATTAAACGAGCTTGGTGTATCTATAATGTGCAAATGTATTCACGCACCATCGAGAGCTGAACTTCTGCGTTGGAAACCTCTGATTAAAATAACCAACAACATCAACCCAGTAACTGAAAGTAAAACATTTGAATTCATTATTTATTAGCTTAATGTATTTTGCTGCCATGGCACGTATTACAACACTCATCTCCACTTAAGGTGAGCGCTCCCTGTTGTTGCCAATACATGAAATATACCATGCTTTTAAAAGTAGGTTTTAAAAAAGGGAGAATAACTTTGTTACTCACCGCCATTGCTCTTAAATAAGCAAAGAAACAGAAGCTTTTCAGTCTCTCTTTAGTACGCTATTGGAACAACACATGTAGTACTACAGCTCCATTTTTACTTCTCATCTGTTAGTGATGAGCATTTATTTTTGCAGCTTTCTGTTTCACATTGGACTTTAGAGACTTCCTCCAGTCATTCATATGGTTATAAAATCAGAATACCAGAAGGTCATTGCAAGGATACCATGCACAACATAGCCCCCAGCACTGAAGGTGGTGGGATACTTGTGTTGCTTTTGCACTAACTAGCAAAGTAAAAGAACACTGGAATCGTGAAAGTAGAACTGCTGTCTGACAGTGATGCTATTTAACACAATCTTCTGCCTCCAGGCATAAAGGTCTGTCCATATTAAGGTTAAATAGTGACCCCAGTCCAGAGGCTATGTGATTGGGCGTACACACTTATACCAGCTTTTTCTCGTTTGAATGGAAATGAGCTTATCATGGATAAAAATGCATATTTATGTGCTCCACCCACTTTGTTTACAGCTCTGTATGTGAGCAGACATCATGTACATTAACGAGACTCTTTGAGTTATGTGTGAAATGTTCACTTCATCACACTGAAAAGCTGGGAATGTGCACGGTGAGCTGCGAACGATTATGAGTCAGTGAAGAAATGGAGCTCTTATCCGCTCTGAATGCTGGATGGCAAAGGAGATAATTAAGGTGACGGCCAAAGGAGGTGATACTGCGAGAAAAGAGCTTGTATGAATGGCAAGACCAGTTTGAAAAGAGGCGGAGAAAGGGCGAGGAAATTACAAGATTAAATGAAAGAATGTTGATGATGAAGAAGAGAAAGGTGGAAAACTGAAGAAGAAGATTGTATTTCAGTTTAACTTTCTAAGCCTGATCATTTACAGAAGCAAAGGCTGATGGTTGCTGACAAACAGTTCGGGAGCAAAGTCAACCACCGGGTAAAAAATGTGTTCGTGCGTAAAGCCGGCATCAAAAGAGTCGAGCGTCTCAAGAGCCAACACTTTGAGATGTTTGGAACACAATTAGGATGAGTAATAAGTTACTCTGCACTACCTTTATATTGAAGTGGCTCAGTGAGGGTGGTTGTGCTTCACAAAGACTCTCGCATCTTAATTAGATGAGTTTTCCAATTAGCAGCTGGTGATTTGCCACGTGCATGGCAGCATGGTGGTGCAGTGGTTAGCACTGTGGCGCTAGGAGGTTGCTGGTTCGAGCCTAGGCTGGGGAGCGTTGTCCAGTGGCTTTTCTGTGTGGAGTTTGCAGAAATACATGACACTCACAAGACATGCATGTCAGGTTAATGGCTATGGTTAAAATGTCTGCTTATCAAATGTAAGTCGCTTTGGATAAAAGCGTCTGTATAGTGACTGTATAGTGTTTTTGGCCTTCTGGCTGAGAACATGTTAAAGAATTTCGCTTAAAAACAAGATTATCATGTTCATTAGTGTGCTGGACATTCTCTATAAAAAGTGTTTGCCACATGCACACATCACATCTCGCTCATAGAAACTCCAACACGTTCAAATTGGAATTTCACTGCCGTCAATATTTGTGTGAGTTCATCAGCTCCGTGCTATGACTGTGATTGAATGTGACACAGCTAATCAAACATAATCTGCGTCTCCTTCGACCTCTCTGCTTTTTCCATCTTTGTTAATCATTTCACACTTACATCTATCTCACACTGTCATGTGAAAGACAGCGCAGCTGTCTATGTTATAAGACAGGGTTCAAGTGTGACCGAAAACCAATGTGACCGTGTAGCCGTCCCACATCTCAGGTGGTTTCTGGAAGGGACTGCAGCGAGATGCTGATTATCCTGTGGGTCACAAACCTTTTACAATCTGTGCAGCTTTGATTAGTTTTATTTCCTCATAATCATTTATTAATTCTTCTCTTGATGTGTTCTGATTGGTTAATGGGTCTGCAGCAGTGTTTCCCAACCCTGGTCCTCAGCTACCCTGCATGTCGTAGAGGCAACCCTACTTTAACACACCTGAGTGGAATAAATGCTCATTAACAGGCTGCAAAAACACAATGAGAAAGTTCATTATTTCAGGTACACTGGTTCACTATAGTTCCAGCACAAAGCCCCGGGCTAAACAGAGAAGCTGTTGTAGAAATAAAAAAATCAATAACATAAAGAGCAAAGCTGTCGCCTTGATTAGCTAAATGTTTTATTATAACATTATATATAGATGCATTCCCCTACACAACAAGCACATAAGCCAAAAATCAACATTTCCAGTCTCCATAGTGGGCAAATAATCCAAACCCCTTAAACAAAAACATGCTTATTAAAATAAATAAAATGGGAGTGGACTAGCAACAAACAGCAGGTACGGGCTTACTTCAGGTTAAAACAAATTAAAAAATGGCACAAAGGAGAGGGGTTGAAACGGAGAGAGGACGTTTGTAGACATTTGAGAGCAGAAAGGTCGTTTTGAGAGCAAACAGACGTTTTGAGTGTAAGCAGAGTGTTTTAAGAGAGAGCGGCACAAGATTTGAGCTAAAATACAACCGTTAACGCTCTCAAATCTACCAAATGTGCTCTTGATAAATGGCAGGATAATACCGCCACAGTTTAACATTGTTATTCCCACCACTAAGCACACAAAGGTGTGAGTTATGTGACGTGTCCAGGAGTCATGCTGATGAGTCAGAAATGTAAGAAAAAACATGTATATCATAGTTTTGCAGTCATTTGGCAGGCTCTCATGCAAGCAGTGTTTTAATTTGAAGAAAAAAGAAGCTCATGTAAGTAAGACTTGCAGATGGTTTGAAGATTTCTGAAGTTGTTTGTCTCCAGTTGCCCCATCACAGCTGCATCTATGAAACTGCACCTCTCATTACCTTCTTCCACCATTAGTGTTTCTACCTATGTTCACGACTGTGAGTTTAAAAGAAAAGTTTTGTTGGAAAAAACAGGTTTAGCCTGATCAGAAAAAACGCCTTCACCCTGCTGAACAATGATCAAATAATGCGAGTCACATGCATTGGAGTGGGGAAAGATCTAAAACCTGCTGGAAAGTGGCCCTTGAAGGACAAAGCTGAGCAGCCATAGAGCATAAATTGCCTTTCATGCCTCCTTTTACTGTGTACAGCTCAGAAAATGTTGCTGTGTTGGCTCTTTGCAGTCACCAGTGCATTTCACCGCATTACTTACAACATATACATCATAACGAGGGGGAAGATTAGCACATTGTGAAATAACTACCTTGATAAATATGTTTCAGTGCTTCCTGCTGAGGCTGTGAAGTTACTGGAAAGAGAAAATAACCAATGAATGCCTTTAAGTTTCTCCTGCGCTCTCTATTGCAAATGGGAGCGCAGAAGAAATCCTGCATCTGCTCCATGTGTGTGGGCATTAACAAAAACCCACCTGTTTTCAGAGCACACGCTCGTTTCTGAATACTTGACGATAATTGCTTCAGTTGTTGTTTTTTGTTTTGTGTTTTTTTCTGTGACTGATGGTGAGTGGTAGGCAACATTGCTTGCAATCAAGCAGTGATTATCTACATGGTGTGAGAACAATCTAGGAAAATTGCCCCTGAATTGTGATGCATTTTGCAACATAAAGGTCCCTCTTAGAGTAAATGTTTGGCTGTGGGTGGTTAGCTACAATTCAGCTACAGCTGAGTTCTGCAGCAGGGAGAGGAGATAATATGTTTCACCCAAGGAAAAAAGAAAAATAAATAATAATGATTAAACAAACAATCAAATATTCAATTACTAATGAGCACAGTTAATCAATAGGTTTTGTGACGGGGGAAAGCGTATTAATAGCCTGCAAAGTGTTTTTAAATGAGTCCACTTTAGAGATTATTTAACAGGAGGGGATATTTCTCCAAACTTATTATTGTAAACATTATTGTCTCGTAGTCATTTACCAGCAGGCTGGAACCATGTTGATATAAAATATCAATTATCCATAAAATTAATCTGATTAGTCGCTAAAACTATGGCTGTCTCTCTTACATTGAGCATATTTGTTTTCTTGTTACTATTCTCAGATAAGCCAACAAAAATATTTTACTGTCTCAATATTCCATAATTTACTAAAGTACTGGATAGATGGAGGGATGGATGGATGGATGGATGGATGGATGGATGGATGGAGGGATGGATGGAGGGATGAATGGATGGATGGATGGATGGGTGGATGGATGGATAGATGGTTGGATGGATGGATGGAGGGATGGATGGATGGATGGATGGAGGGATGGATGGATAGATGGATGGAGGGATGGATGGATGGATAGATGGATGGATGGATGGATAGATGGATGGATGGATGGACGGATGAATGGATGGATGGATGGGTGGATGGATGGATGATGGATGGATGGATGGATGGATGAAGGGATGGATGGATGGATGGATAGTTAAGAAAATGACTGACTGGGTTTATTTGGACACTATTTAGTATTTAGATGAAAAAGGATAAACCCCTATTATTCAATCATAGTATTACACCATATTAAATCATAGTATTACATCATATTAAATCATAGTATTACATCATATTAAAGCATATTATTACACATTAGGTCATAAAAATGTTTCCAATCATTTTAAAAATCCATACAATTACAAACAATACATACATTTGCAATGGAAGCTAATAAGATAAAGTGGAAGGAGTTGCATCCCATCACAGCGATTCCAGATCTGTACTTAGAAAACTTCAGGCTAACCAAAACGAATAAGACTGTAATTACTGAATAATCAGGCTTTTATCTTGTCTTTTATCTTGTGTTAATTTCTCTTGGGACATAAATAAAATATCTGTGTTTTCCTTTTTTTTAACCTTTCATAAGTTGAATAACTGCAGATTCAGGAGTAACCTGTTTCTTGTTGCAAAGGCTGTCCTCAGATACGCAGGCTTTGTCCTTCTGACCGTCACTCATCCTCTTCATGGGTTTTTCCTTCATCTTCTTCTTTTCTTCCAGACTGACCACCCCTGAAAGCTTGAGCCAAGTAATTACCATTCAGCAGACGCCCAGAAAAAATCCTGTCAAGAAGTTGTGCATGTTGAAGTTGACTCTACAATTCACACAAACTGAGAAGTGCAC
This sequence comes from Pseudomugil gertrudae, assembly GCA_037177535.1. Classification (NCBI taxonomy): domain Eukaryota; kingdom Metazoa; phylum Chordata; class Actinopteri; order Atheriniformes; family Pseudomugilidae; genus Pseudomugil; species Pseudomugil gertrudae. The sequence continues at coordinate 16,276,881 of JBAMHV010000004.1, read as the reverse complement.
TTATTTTACAATTTGCTGAAAGCAGCAGTACGTGTACTTTATGTCCACACCAGCATCACCGTCAGATATTTGCATGTTTATTACAAATATTATAATCAAAGACCTCTTCGATCTGTACATCTCCTTTGCACCTGCAAAGACATCAAATATTTTTTACAGGCATTTGAGTATTGAGTGGACAATACGGGGAGGGAATGAAGCTTATGTATAGCAAACAGTATTCACTCTTTTACAGTGTATTTATTATCATTTATCACATTTTGCATACATCAACACACTAACGTGCATATAGTTTTCACAGTGTAAAAAGTGTGAGCATTAATCCAATCATAGCTTGCTACCCTTTTTCTAGTAATTACCTCCACCAAGCAGGTCATGTTTTTGCCAGCGTTGGTTTGTTTGTTTGTTTGTCCGTTTGCAATATAACATAAAAGGTTATGGACACATTCTAAAGAAATTTTCATGAAATGTCTGATCTGGGACAAGAAACAGGTGATTAAAAAGTTTAGTTTAGTCTCACACATTATCTACATGGTACACACACTTCCAGTATTTAAATACAAACACACACTCTGAGGCTGTGTTTACATTACAGAATGGCACAAACACCTAAATATTACAGCAGAAATCCAGTAACAGAAACACCTACGGTACATTTAAAAACACAAAATCAATTATCACTAAAACATTTTTACACTCTCATAAAGTGTATTTCAGATGTTATAATGTAGAAGTTTATTGCAACAATGTAATGGAAACACTGTATCTGCATTTACGTGTCCCAGGACATGACATAGGTCATGTGACGGGTTTAGATGGCACGGTATTGAGTAAATAGCTTTACAATGAATTAACCAAAGAAAATGAGAAAATATTGTTGCACAGTTACATTGTGTGAGCCGCATTTCTCATAAAATCTCTTCTGCTGGACAAAATGATGTGCTAATCACCGTTCAGTGGAAACACCTGCCAAATGGTTGTTAATTAAAACTTTACAATCATTGCTTTCATTTTGCAGAAAACGTGTGGGAAAGGCAGCTTGGGACTACTGAGATGGGCAAAACCACAAATCTCCATCCACAAATAGAAGTAAAAAGCAAGTAAAGGCATTAGAAAAACAGGTGATCTATCCTTTATCTGTATCGCTTGTTCCAGTGAAGGGTCACAGGCAGCTGGAACCTATCCCAGCAATCATAGGTGGGAGGTGGCGTACACCTTGGACAGGTCACCAGACCAAGAGACAGACCAGTCTCACTCACAGTCACTCCTACAGACAATATCGAGTGACCAATTAACCCAGTGTTTCTGTTCCAGAAAGTGGGAGGAAGCCAAAGTAAACAAATGTGAACACGAGGAAACCTCAGCACAGAAAGGTCACTGTCCGAGTCGAGGCTTGCACTAGCAACCTCCCCGCTCTCACCACATACCTGTGCAGCCCAAAAACATGCGATAAAGGCTTTCATTTAAATTTCATTACGGTGGTCTTAAAAGAAAACACGTGTTTAACCTTTTAGATTTATTTTATTCTCAGTTAACTATGAAACTGAACCAAAGCAGGCGGGAAAAGAACTCCTGTAGTCCTGAAGCAGTTTGTCAAACTACTAGAAAAAGATACATTTCATATTGATGTCCTTGAACATCCATCCATTCTCTATCACTTTTTCCCTGAATGGGGTCGCGGGGGGCTGGAGCCAATCCCAGCTCACAACGGGCGAGAGGCGGGGTACACCTGGACAGGTCACCAGTCC
>JBAMHV010000004.1:16225117-16244371 GCA_037177535.1 Pseudomugil gertrudae | reverse complement strand
ACTATGTATCTATGTTTATAGCACATTTCATACTAAATAGCAGCACAAAATGTTTTACATAAAACAACAGTGATTAAGTATTAAAATAAAATAATTTAAACATCAAATTAGGGATATCCAGTATGTTGGGGATCCATCCATACCGAGGGCCCCCCTATCCAGGCTCATGTCTTGTAGCCAGTCCTCCTCTCTCAGAGTAAAGCACTAACACTAATTTACCACAACACTTAAAACACTACCATGAAAATCAGAACAGTTTTGCAGCCAGTCTGACGTATGTGTTACTGAACACACGTGCACTCTGACCTCCCGAGCATGCCACATGGGTCTGACGTGTTGCTGCAACAGGCAAAAAGCCTCTCGTGTGTTTAGCAGAGGGTAACAGAATGAAAAGCAAAGCACAAACAAATGGGATTATCTGCCTGGGCTGACAGAAGCACTCTGCTGCTACACTCCCTTCAGTTTACATGCAAATAAGATGAACTGGGACTGGTTTTCATACATTTCAGCCACTGCTTTTAATTAAATGTTAAAACAAAAGGTTGAATGAAGTCATTTAAGTAATCATAAGGTCAAAATTGTACATGACTTTTTATGGATCAATACACCTGAAGGTTTAATCTTAACATTGAAGATTCTTTCTGAGGCTCCATCTTTAACAATATCCTGCTCTTTAAATGTGTGTGATAACGTTCAGTCTTACCTGAACCCATCCCAACCACAAAGATCGTCTCTCCGCAACCCTCATCGATCAGCTCCCTCAGATGCCGTAGTAATGAATCATACTGTGCCCCCGTTGGACTCACAAGAAGCAGCTGAAAATGATAAAAACAGGAAAAGAAACGACTCTGAAAAGAGCAAAACTGTTACAATATCAACAAGTTTGTAACATTAAACTCTAAAAATACACCTGTAAAGTACAGGTGACTCAATAACACATCGTGTGTGTCATATGTCAGAGCTCCAGCGTGAAAGTTGTTGCTTCTGCGTTTTTGCTGAAGTGATGAGAAAGTAGAAAACGTATAGCATCTGAAAACCTATACACTGCCACAGGCAGCTACTTTAGCTAAGCACTATAATACAAAAACACATTCACTAATTTAGAAAAGAGTATGTTTCCACTTCTTCTCTGCATCCTGGGCCAGCTTGGATGGACCACCACAGAGTGCAAACATGTGCCATGGTCAGGGAAAACCAATATTCTGGATCTATTCATGGAATTTACGCTACCTGGCAGAATTAGTGCTTATTGATGCTCCTGGTATTGGTAATTTAGACGTTTACAGCAACATTTAGCAGCATCAGTGCACAATAGATTTTAATACAGCCTGTACTTCCTTCAAAATATCTCTTCTTGGCACGTCTCTGCACTGTGAAGACAATGCAAAACCACATTTTGTAAGCATTACAAAGGAGTGTCTGTAGAAGAAAAAGCAAGTGAAGTTACTGGACTGGCTTGCATGCAGGTCCCATCAGACACAACATGGAGAGCCTATACAGTTAGACACATGTAAAATATGATTACAAGTTTATATATATATATATATATATATATATATATATATAAACTTCTTTGTAATAGAAATGAGAGTTACACCTTAAAAGCTGTAAAACCAGCAAACCTGCTGTTAAAACTTTTTATGTTAATGTTTCATGCCAGCAATACAAAAACTGATTTCTCTTAGAAAAATTCAACTAGTTTTGGACACAAAACACATCTTGAGTCTGATATTTTGCATCAGCACTGTAAAATGCATTGTTCTAACCAACCATTTGTTCATTTATCTGTTTTTTGGGCATTTCTGGCTGGTGGTCAGTAAACTGCTGCGAGGCCCACCTTGCTGCTGAAGTCCAGATGATCCGCGGACTCTCCGTTCGGACCCTCGCTGTCTCCAAACCCTTCCACACCGGTGGGATCCTCATCACACCCCCGGTCTGGTGCAAACATACAGGGTGGCACTATGGACTCAGCTGTTGACGCCGCTGGGTCTGTCGCCGTTAACGACGCCATCTCTAAAGTGAGAAATTAACGTAAAAGTAACCAAAGTAAGCAACCAAGCACGTTTTCTAAGCTTTTCTCCACTGAATAACCAAAATCATTCATCAAAACGGAAAGTTCTGTGATTGTAGGAGTAAGCTAGCTAATGTTAGCCGAGATCGAAGTTCTGAGTAAAACAAGAGGAAACAACATTTTAATGAATCGTCGTATCTGTAAAACGTCTTCTAAACATTAAGACACATGTACGTTTGACTAATATACAAGGCAGAATCTCTTTAATTAATCTATTATAATATATAAATATACCAGAAGTTGATAGCTCCCAGGTAAGCTAATGTAGTTGTTTGTTGTGGTTGGCTGCGGCTCGCGCAGTGTGGACTCCGGAACCGCCCATTAGAAACCAGAAAGCAGCTGATTGGCTGAAACCAGTGACGTTACTCCACGAAGACATTTGGATGCATTTTATGTAATCGGGACAACCACAACCAATCGTCCTTTTTGGGGGAAAGAGTCTTTTCAACCGTTTTACTTGTTCAATGTTTCTCGTTTCTGATTTTAAATGTTTACATAAGGTCAGTTATCACTATTAATACAGAAGCTGTAAATACCCTGACTCTTAAATGCACACAAAAACTCATTAATAGTGCCATATTTCACAAAACTATATTTCCAGAATCCAGTCCTGCATATTCGACAATATTTTACGAATATTTTACGGAAAGCAATAGACTAACTACATAAAAATAGTTGTATTGTTAAATAAAACCCAGAAGGTTAGATTTGTTTTCTCCCGTGATGATAATGTATGATATATACGGATTACAGTGACAGCAGCATTGGATGAAGCCACGCCCACTCAAAGCTACACATTACAGAAAGACGCGCGTGCGTCAGACTGTGACACGCTGGCAGTGAATGTGTTTCTAAAGATAAACAGTCATTATAAATGTCACTTTTTACTATGAAAAAACTGCGGTAGTCAAATTAATGTTTCCTGACAAAAAATGGCCTCCAGTATGGAGCGCCGCAGGGGACAAAGTTCTGCTTTTTATGCGTTTGCTTCTAAAAAGTTTTGCTTTACTTTGGAGGCATCGCTTGACAGACGCTGCATGTCACTGGAGTTCACACCGGGCCCGTAGGGGTCATTAACAGGGTCATTAACAGGGTCACCTATGTGACCCTGACTGTTGGCACATTGGGTGAAAACTATTGATTCTGTGTGGTTAAAATACTTCAACGTTGCTGTTAACATGGGCAAAATGCTGACATGATGGAAAGATAAAGAAACGGAGCAAAACGGTTTAATAGGCTGGGCGCAATGTCTGCGTTTCCATGACCATTTTTCACAAAATAAAAACGATATTTGTACAGAAAAAATATTTCGATTTGCACGAATTTCCTTTAAAACTGCGTATAAGCCGCAAATCTCGTAAAATCTCGTGAGCTGGACGCGATTTTACGTGAATTGCGACGCACGTAACGTTATCACAAAGCCCTTTTTTTTTTTTTTTAGTGTTTTCTACCTTTTCTAATAAATAATGTCAAAGGCTGAGCCTCACTGATAGAGTAAATAAAAGTCTCGAAGCAAATAAAGTTTCATGTGTATTATGTGAATAATACTATTTTTAATGAATTGCCAATATAATGAATAAAAACTAGTAATGAGGTGGCTTTATTGCACATCTTATATACTTCCTGTTCTCGACACCACCCTGCAGACTATATAAAGCATTAACCTGCCTGCAGAACTTCCTTACTCAAAGAACAACCCACTGAAGCTAGTCAGGATGGTAAGGCATTTCTTTATTAACCTGTTTTCCAGAAATTCTGTATATTTGTTTAGAGTTTTTAGTTTTATACTATGAAAGACAATCTTATGAGGACTAATTTAGATAAAAGTTTGGACTGAAGCTTCAAGCATCTGTTGCATTACTTAAAAAGATAATTAAATTACAAATACATAGTTTTTATATTGAGTTTAACATTAGAAGTGTGAATAAACCATATAAAGTCTCTTATTTCATAGACTGAAAATAATTATGCTTAAGTTCTGCTAGATTCACGTGAAGATTCTTGTAGCCAGAAACACTCACTAGATCATTTTTAAAGTACTGATTATTCCCTTTATTGCTAAAAAAAAATACATTAGTATTAACACACTTCAAACATAATAATGACATTAATCAATTTGTAATTAAAATTTTCTAAACCTTTCAGGATTTACTAAAATGACATCATTTAGTGACGCACAATTCCTGAATGTTCTCATCTTTTGTGTTTGTTAAAGGTTTTTAGACAAAAAAATGAGTAAGCATGGTCAATTGTTTTTACTCAGCAAATTAATGGCTTATAATTAACTTTGGGGAAAAAGGTTAGCACTTTTAAGATGCTGTCTTGGATTTGCAGACAGGAAACACTCTGAAATGCAAATCTCCTCGTTTCTTTGAATGCCCCAGATTCCCATAGAAATGAATAATAACTTAGTTTTAATCTTTTACAGCACATTGTAAGTAATAAACGAGAGCTAATCTGCCAGATCTGAGGGGGTAACTGCTCTAACTGTGGGTGTGGCAAAGATGTTAAAGGTTATGTTTGACTTTCAGGTGACGCCGGGCACATAGATAGGAAGGTCACCTGCACAAACATTTATGGGTTTATTAAGTTAACCGATTCACAGAATTTCAGGCACACTCTTTGTAACACATGGTCAGTTAATGAAGTGCAAATATTTGAATCAATAACAGGTGTTGTATGAATATTTTATAACCTTTTATGTACTTCCTGTATTTAAAGTCAGTGGTCCCTGTACCGTGTTCACACATCCACTGTGGCAGAAAGTTCCAGTGTGACCGTCTTTTTATGATTTTTACCACCGTTGTATGATGATCACATGTCAGTGAGCCAATAGAGAAGCTTCCCCTTTCGGTCATTTTACAACAGTACATTGTTCCATCCTGGTTGATCATCTACAGCGGAGATAAGAGCAGCTCACAGCTCCTATCTTCATCCTTTCATCACAAAGTCTCTTTTCTCATGTGGCTCACAAATGACCCAACCTTCCAAAATGAATTATTATCTGACAGAAATTCATATCTGTGTACTTTGTCTCTGGTTGCTTTTTAACGTAAGGAGATAAAAATGAGCTTTGAGTCTCAGGATGCACACTACCTCTGGAAACGCTGAACACAACGTGCTCAGTAACTTCTCATGTCTCTCTGTCTTATTCCTTCACAGAAAATTAATAACTTGGCATTCAAGGAGGGGCAGGAATTGAAAATCAGCATCAAGCCCAACGATGACTGCAATTAGTACGTCCAGGTCAATGTAAAGATGCAGATGTGTTAGCATGTGTTAGCATGTGTTAGCATGTTTAATCCATCTCCTTTTTCTTCCCACTGCCTCTCCTGCTGCAGCTTTGCCATCGACATTGGCCTTGATTCTGACAACGTTGCATTGCACTTCAATCCTCGCTTTGACTACCAAGGAGACAGCAACACCATCATTTGCAACTCCTTGTCCGGGGGAAGCTGGGGTGATGAGCAACGGGAGGGGAATTTTCCCTTCTCCCGTGGGGATGAATGCAAGGTGTGTTGCAGGGATTTACGGGTATCTGCCAAGTTTTTGTAATCACAGAAACATCTCATCTAATTTAAGTAATCAGTATTTATTTAAATACACAATTCCTTCTGCAAACAATATTTTATATGAAGCTTTTTTAGTGAGAGACCATAAACTGCAACAAGTAACCACAAGACTGGCAAATGCTCGTGCTACAGTGTAAAAACAGTTTAATAATGTTATTACGTTTACATCCCAGAAAACATCCACGTCATCGTCATCTGAAGACATCACAAGAAACCAAACGGACTTGCTTTGGTTGTGGAAGGCAGAACGATGGAGTTATATTTGTTTTTTAGTGAATGCGAGACAATCTGAGAGAAAAAAAAAAGTTTACTAAGGAAAAAATATATTTAAAAGCTAATTTTTCACACCGATACCAAAAAAATTATATTTGGGAGTAAAAAAAAAAGCTTTGAGATAAAATAAAATAATATTAAAAATAAAATATTTTGTCATAAAAAATATTGGACATTTAAAAGATATAGTTTCTTTACTTTGAAATATTTTTTTTTTTTTTACTGTTAGCGTGAAAACTTTTACTTTAAAGAAAAAGCAGAGTACTTTAACCCATTCGGACCAACAGCAGAAGTCTCTGGTCAAACTGGGAAGAGTAGCCTTATACTGGTGTCTGTATTTATGTGTTACATCAGGTTTGTGGATGAAAAAGACAAAAAATGTATTTAAAATAGATAAAGTAGATACATTAAAAGACTAATCTAACCTCTGAGTGAAGCATTTAAATGTCTCGGATAACAAAGTAAGAACTAAAGTTCTAAAAAACTTTCATTAAGTGTGACTACAATATCTGATAGCTGGAGCAAAACCATGCTGTATTTATTTTTATGCTTGTTTTGCTGATAAAGGCTCAGAATAATGGTTTTAATTGATTTTCTCAGAAAATGAATCTGTAATGTATTTACTGTAACCGCTTGGGTCATTTCACATCATCGTTCCTTATACAGGATGAGGGATCCACACTGGGACGAGGTCTGCTGATAACCACAGATGAGAATATGGGATCATAAAACTTTATTGCTCCCATAGGAGATAAAAATCCCAACATCATGTTTCTGGAAGATTTTTACAGCAACAAACTGATCATTTCCCCCCTCTTCTTCTCTTGTGTCTTCCAGGTTTGTATCAACTTCAACAATGATCAGTTTTACATCAAACTTCCTGACGGAAGGATGATGAACTTCCCCAACCGTCTGGGAGAATTTCGCTACGACTACTTCAACATCTGCGGGGATGTAGACTTCAAAGGAGTGAAGATGGGGTAGAAGCTGGTGCTTTTCTGCAACCTGACCTGAAACCTGACCACCTTGTTGCTGAAATGGTTCTGTTTTACATCACTTAGCTCAGGCTTGATACGGAAAAATGTAAAACCGACTGTGTGTTTGTGTTGTAGTAACAATAAACAGCCTGTAGATGGAGCCACTGACTGTGTGTTTGTGTTGTAGTAACAATAAACAGCCTGTAGATGGAGCAACACTCCTCTCACCGTGCAGGTTTTACTGGGTGTTCATAGATTCTGTTCTCTCTTTTTGACTTAACAACTCACATTAAATAAAACCTTTCCCAGTTCTAAAGATGGGAATATTGGTCACATGATAAAAGCCTGATTGGAGGGAAATGAGCTGCTGTTGGAACATTAAGGCCTGTGATGTGAAAAGACGTATAATGTTCTGCAGAAGTGAGACGAAGCACTTTTTTTCTAGACAATTTGCAGGAGGACTCAAAAGAGTCGTGTAGGGAGGCTGAGGAATGTAGCACGATGCAACCACATTCTCTGCAAGAGAGGAATTACTCTTTATGAGTGTGTAAATGTGTGTGTGTTATTAGCAGAGAAAAAGTGCTTCCCTATTAATTTCATTGTCCACATGGTTTTTTATTTTTCTACATCTCTGTGAGCTCTGGTCAAACTGTTATATCAGAGGAACTCTTTCCGTTCACGCTCAAACTTTCTCCTAATTTGCCTAAACGATAATCAGAAACGGGTCACACTGACACAAACGTCACAAGAATACCAATTACACACCTTTCTGTGTTTTCCCTACACACTCAGAGAGCTTCTATGTGACCTCACTCCTTACGCTGTGGTCCCACAGCTCACAGAGAAGACATTCATTCAAGTAAACATAATGCTGGAATCTCATGGATTTAAGTTAAACCGGCTTCAGATACACCACCCTAATATGAGAGTTTCTCTGATTAAAAAGATTAAATAAGATAAAAAATCTTTCCAGAACTATCTGAGTGTTAAAAAATTCAGCAATGAAAACCCACAAATATAAATGTTTGGTTGTCATTGCTCTTTGTGTTTTGTATAAACAAGTATTCAGCATTATGCGGTGAGATAATAATGTTCAGACAGAAGATGTGACATTTCTGAGACGCAGATAAAAACTTGGGACCACGAAGGCTCATCGAAGTCAATATTAAATAAACAAACTGAGTCTTTTTAATGAAACTGACTTCAGGTGAAAGAACAAACGGATTTGCATAAATCTGATTAAAAAAACAGGAAATATGAAGGAATTTAGTGAAGGGAGCCTGTGGAAAACACATTTTTAGTAAAAGGCAACTAATTTAAGATACAGTGTACTAATAGAGCTATAAACTCCGGTCCTGGGTTGTTAAATCGTTCTTTGTGTTGAATCTTCAAACCAGAGCCTGTGGAAAAGCTCCCACTGTCTACTGGGCAACTCCATTATGAGGACAAATAAAACATGACAGTAAAATGTCAGATTTTCCATCGTTAAAGGAAAAAAAAACAGTAATAGAAACTATTTCTGAGTTTTCAGTCATATTCAGTCCCTTGTTTCTGAAGCACTGGCGCAAAATATGAAAGACACAAACCAGAAGACTGAAAACACATAATCCATCCAATAATGAGCTTTTATATACAGCAACAGAGGTAAACATGGGGCTAAAATGGAGTTTGTTAGTGTGGCTTGTTGGCTCGACTTAAAAAAAAATTATTTTATTTTTTACAAATGTAATCACATTGTTTTAATCACAGTATCAAAGATTACTTATACTAATGATAAAAATAGTGATAACTTGGATTTATTAATGTAAAAAGTTCAGCTTGAAACGTCCACGAGTCAGATACCTTTTACAGGTGGCTTTGGGCCACTACAGCTCCTGCATTGGGGTTGTCACAGCTGAACCCGGATCCGCTCTGCTTGACCCTGTAGGCTGACCTTTCTGGGCCAAGTAATCTTTATAGTTCCGGGTCAGCAGCGTGTAGAGGAATGGGTTGATGCAACTGTTCCCATAAGTCAGACATGTGACAAAAAAATTGACATAATTGTGAGCAGCCGGAGACAAAGTTTTGAGGGAATCTGGAGAAAACAGTTTAGCCAGCTGCCATCCCCAGAAAGGTAAGAAACAAGCCCAATAAGCAACTACGATGCTTAAGATCATCGAAACAACTTTTTGTTTGAGCCCTCTCCTCCGAGCCGAGCGGCTGCTCCCTCCTAAACTAGCCTGCACTGTCCAGTAGCGCCTGGCTAGTCCAACGTACAATGCAACGATAATCAGTCCAGGGATTAAAACACTTGTGAAAAACAGGACGGTGATATAAGCCTTGAAGGTCTCAGGTGTCCACGTAGGGAAGCAGATTCTCTTAACCGTCCCAGCTGCAGTGGGTTTGCCCTCCCTGAGTCGGATCATCACCATCATGGGAAGGGTTAGAATAAAAGCTAGCATCCAAATAATCCCTGCTGCGAGCCGTCTCTTCCGAGATGAGGATCTATGCGCGCTGAAGGGCTTGGCCACGGCACGATAACGTTCCATGCTCATTGCAACTAAAATGAAGACGCTGGCGTGCATGGTGAGAAGGTCAAGACTCAACAGGATGCGACAGCCAGCCTCACCAAACAGCCAGTCATGAGCAAAGTAAGTGCACACAACAAAGGGGATGGTGGAAAGGTACAGCAGATCCGCCAGGGCCAGGTTAATGATGTAGACGTACATAGACCCGGTCCGGCACAAAGCGGCTGAGCGTGTGATGATAAGTGTGTACGAGTTGCCTGCCACTCCCATGACGCACATCACCGTCAATGTCGTACCGAGCAAGGAAGTCACCCACAGGCCACCACTGCTTCCAGCACCACTTCCAGCTCCCTGGGAAGGTCCATCTTCAGCCCCTGGGCTCAGTCCGAGTCCCAGCTGGGGGGTCGTGGTGGCATTGGGGGTGCAGTTCATTGCAGTTCTACAGATCAGAGGTCAAACTCTGACCCTCAGGAGTTGGTTTACGCACTTCACACCCTCACGGTTGCCTCTCAAAGATTGGGGTGGGGGGTGTGGGAGTTTCAAGTCCTGGTAAACATTTCACAGGGTGAAGCGAAGTGGTCGGCGAATGTAAAGAGAGTCAAACACACATTTCTGAGGATGCTCTGAAATAATTGAAGTAAAAAGCAAACATGATAAAGTCTGGTTCAACTCAATCCAAGAGAAAAAGAGTATGAAGAGCAGAAGTGCATCAATTCATCCAGCAGATGGAAGAATACTCACATGATTCTAAACACACCATACCACACACAGTATGCTGTTATACACCTGCCTGCTGGTCTGTAAGCTGGAGCGAGTCACTGGGGAGCAGCAGGGGGGCGGTATCCCTTTCACATGGACAAACCACACAACAAGGCCACAATAACAACCTAAAGCTCCTGCAGAGGCAAGATGTGACTTCAGCTGTAGACATCTCTGGAGCGGTCTCCACAGCAGGGTTGAAAAATCCTTATCCAGTCGATGTGTCATTCATCTCTGCTCCTCTTTCCTTCCAAACACCATCTAAAGAACCACGCTCAGGATCCCGTGTGTTCACATCATCCGTGATAACGCCTTGCAGAGCCTCTTCGGCATCACTCAGGTTTCTCCTTGAATCCAGTTTTGATGAAGTGCTGCTGTCTTTGAAGTCGTCTCCGTTGGAGTCCTCTCCACCCTCCTCACACCTGTCCTCCCTCTTTCTCACCGAGGTGACAAACTGGCATGGGCCTATAGATTTCACTGCTATTCCTCACCGGCCTCAACCTGCTGTCTCTGAGCACCAAGGTGAAGTTTTAAACACCAAGTAGCTGCTGGCAGGAGCAGCTATCTCTAACTACACAAACACGCTCGGTAACCAAAAGCACGATGCATGTAGGCAATGTGTGTGTGTGTGTGTGTGTGTGTGTGTGTGGGCAGCACAGGTGCTAAGCTGTTTTATTATATTAAAATATCACAATTTGGATCATCTTAGGTTTTTCTTATCTACAGTCATTTAAAAAACTTTACATCAACTCCGACATTGTACAGTTAATTTAATAATACACCCATTGTGTGTGCACACAGCCCTTTGCATTTAGAGAGATATTTATTCATGGATATGAGTAATTAAATGTGGGAAAAATAGTGAGATGAACCAAAGCTTCTGCCACATGGAGGTGCTGTTACTCCACACACAGACGTGTAGTTTCCAGCAGTTTTAAGTACATCGTTTACTTTATGGAAAAGACTAAAACATACATTATATTTAATTAAATAATCTAATTGATAAAAACTGTTTTCTTGCATAATCTTCACACATTACTTTTCTTAATTAATACATTTTTACAACTTCACAGCTGAAGATGACCGATGTGATGAACATAAAGCCAGTAATGTTGCTTTTATTTTAAAAAAAAAACTTTTTTCCCTAGGTTAGATTATGAAAATGTGATACTTTTATAACAGTACTGACAATAATATAGAAAAGTATGTCTCCATTTCTGGTACTCTGTCAGCAGCTACTTTTTAAGACTTTATCCTGATAGCTAAACAGCTAAGTTTAAACCAATTACCAAGAAACCAGAGCTTCTTATCATCACACCAAACTGTCTTACAGGAATGTGCAACTATGTGCATCATGTTAGCAGAACTAAAAAAGAAACAGTGTTTCCTGTAAAACGGACCCAGTTTGAAAAAAGATTGAGCAGGGCAGTTTTTTATTGGTCAAACAAACGAGAGTTTTAAAGGCTGCGGAGGATTTATTCATGAAAAGGATCCTGGAACATAAATGAGAAGAGCAGAAAGCAAACCAACCACCTGAAAAACACACTGTCAAAGAAACAAACTAAATCTGGTCCTGACACATAATTATTATCTTCAGTGGAACAAAATTCTCCTTAACATCAAATATATAACTGTGATATATATAACTGGCCCTCTACACATAACAATATGGTCCTTTTGTTTGAAACTTTTACACAAGCTCCAGTGTGAACACAGCAGTGATGAAGGTGAGAGTCCAAGTCAGAGCTGATGTTGACCCCATGTCCGATTGATGATGTCTGAGAGGTGCTAAAAAGGTCCAAAAGGCATCAGATCCATCAGGGTCTGTGTTTAAACTTGGATTCCACTACAGTAAAAATAAAAGTCAAAGTTATTTTCACCCCTAAATGATTAATAGTTCAAATTTAATCTGTTAACCAAAGTTCCCATAATGCCCCATGCAACACGGCAGCTGTTTGGCAAAATACGCACTAATAACCAATTAAATGACCATTTCTAAACTCTGAACTCTTACTTGTGTATTCCTGAGGGGACATCTGAGTGCTCAAGACGTTCTGAAAGTGTTTCATCCAGTCCTGCTGGTCACTCTCTGTCTCACAGGTGAACAGGAAGCAGCGGTCAGGTGTTTTTATTGTGATGCCATATTGCCAAGCACTGTTGCAGTGGGTGCCATCAGGCAAGCCAGGAAAGACGGTGTAACCGTGGTCCTTGTTACCCAAGAAAACTTCCCCTTTGGCAAAAGCATCCTTCACAGACAGAATAAAAAAAGTGTATCTGTGAGTAGAAAAGTTGTGTTGTGGGTGCCTGCAATGAATAGTTTTTCCTCAGACAAGAAATGTTCTTCAAACATGTCAATGGTACACCGTGGTGTCTTTAGAAATATTTGACAATATTTAAAATGCATAAAACATTTATTTATTTATTTTACCGGGTTGTTAGAGAAGTCCCACTCCCTGTCAAGCATCCTCCCAAAGACCAGTCCAGCTAAGGTGTAACCAGAAACCAAAGCTCCTGCTGGTATAGCTCTTAGAGCAGGGTTCAGCAACTAGATTAGGTCTGGGGCAGAATTTCAACCTTACACCTGGCTGTGTCTTAGAAGCAGCTGCTTCACCAGGTGAACTAAAGACTGCAGCTATATGAACATTCAGCCCCAACAAAACCAGTTATCTTCCTCGTCTATGCGTCTGGTATTTCTGGTCAACGTTCCAGTTTATTATATCGTGCTGCTCTGGTCAGTTGCCTGTGTAATGTAAAAAATTACTTCAGAAACAGCCGGAAAAAACGTTGCGCTTACAAATCGAGCTCAGTTCAAACAGCTCTCCGTGCAATAACTGGACAGGTTGTTGGTCCATCTCAAGGCTTCCTGGAATTACTGTCTTTGTCATATTTGCACCCAATGGAGTATCACAAAAGGCCCTAAAATAACCACAAGCTTTAGACAATTATCTTTGATTATATAAATCAAAATTTGACAACTTTGACAACTAGCACAATAACCTATGAAGCATTGACAAAAAGATGGTTTGGTAGTATAAAAAGTAGTGGGGATAGATATGAGTTTGTTTACATTGTGTACATTTTTAAAATTTCTATGATAATCCTCCAAATGCCTTTAATTTAAACCCCCTTTTATAAAAATAAACATATGAGATACTGTGTTGGCAAGATAAATTATTAAGTACGGTAAGCACTACTCAGAGGTGCTTCCTCCACATATTCCCATAAATGCTCAACTCATAAGACTTCCTCTTTCTTTCATTTTCCAGTTTTTCTCGTCTCTGACTCTCTGGGGCAAAGTCAGACTTTTCTGTCACTTAGCACTGATAATTATTACATCTCTCTATTGAACTATTACATCAGCAACAGTGCTGCTTTGGTTTTCTGGTGTGTATTTAGACCAGGCTGGAGTAATCTCTGCTACTTCCCTTTTAAACCTTTTGGGAAAAGTCGCTCCAAAAAATAAATTAATTAAAATCCTTCCTTCACTTAGAATATTACTGACATCTACAACACTCATGAAAGCGTATGCATAACACAGGAAGGCATGGTTTCACACATTTCTGTCTGTAAATAAATAACTGTAGCTGACTGCAGCTTGATATATGAAGCTATTTATGTCTTCTGTCCACTCAGTCCTGACTTTATAGCCCTAAACTTGTTTGCTTTGTCATTATCAGGGGAAAACTTGGTCACTGTATTTTCCAGTGATTATTTGTATCTTTTGAAGAGTACAGGTGTACCACCGAGTGACACCTGCATTCCCCACCTTCTAGTTTAGGGTAAGAAAATGACCTAAAAATCTGAAATATAAAACTTAATGTGACATGTATAAAAGTTTGTGTTATCATACCAGAGGGTCTTTGAAGTACATGAGTCGTCGGTGGTCAAGAGTGAACCAGCGTTTCTTGAAACCTTCTGTTTGCTACATAAACACAAGGATACAGACATGGAAAGTGTGAGTTAATCTCTTGGCTACTTCAGCTGGACTTAAAAATATCTAAATATTTAGTATGTAAAGTGTTAGTTCAGTTAAAAACAGAAAGTGGTTGGATAAAAAAAGTCTCCATGTAAATTTTCAGATTCATGGGTCAGATACACAGATCAGATGTAGCAACTAGGTCTGAAAGGAGGCCCAACAAAATTGTCTTAAAGTGCTATACAACTTATAAATACAAGAGAAAGAACACACATCAAGTTCTCATAGAAAAAGAAACACAAACATAAACTTGTTTCTTTACAGCTTTGCTATAAACTGAGAGGCTCCTTGGAGTAAGTCCAGATTATATAATTATAAAACGTCCAAGAGATATTTTGTGCACTCAATCTGGAACCTGTGTCTTACATTTATGCATTTAACCCAGTAAAAAAAAGAAGTTTCTTATATTTAAACAGTTCCTTCAGTTTTTCCAGCTGAAACACGGGTTTCATCTCTGCAGCACCATTTAAATGTGCTGTGCACACTTTTTTAGTCTGAAACCTTGTCACGGCTGAACGTTACCGTCAGCACAGCATCAAAATCGTCTTTACAAAGCAGCTGTAAAAATAAAAACGGTGAAGCACAGCCTCTTTAGAGAGTTTACAGAAGCCCAGGTTCTTTCAGTGCTTCAGCACTCAGGTCCCAGACTACTGCCAAACAGCCCTTCCTGGTAAAGGTGTTTGACATTCACAGCATGCCATAAGGCAGGACAACAGTTTGCTTCTCATTTTGCCAGGTGGCTCTCTCCACAAACATATCTGTTGCACATGTGGGGCAAACTATTTAGTAAATCAATCCAACGAAGCAAGTTGGTGAATTCTTTCACCGCTCAACCTGACAAACAGATAAAGCTGAAAGGGTTAACTGTGTTTATCCCACTGTGAGGGGAATCACCCATAAATGCACATTTACAGTGTTGCTTATGAAGACAGGGCTGTAAAAGTTTGCTTAAATGCAACACTATGCGTCTGTTTTTGTTATGTGTATTTAACACATGGGAGTTAAGTCAGTGGAGGCTTCTTCAGACAGACCATCAGGAACACGGATAGAAGCAAACAGGTGAGTGAGATCTCAGCTGTCAGTCCACATGTCAGACGGGTGAAAAACACTGGGAATCACTGGGAAAGGTACGAGAGTCTGAACCTCAAGCTGATACTGTAGGCTGAATTCTCTCATGCCCTTCAACTCTGCAGATACCTGCTAACGAGCCGCTCATTAGATTCAGGGTTTAAAAGTGGCACTTGGACATGCTGCTGTAGGCACTTTTGTTATTATCTTGATGTGTTATTAACACTTTAAAAGTCACCCGTCTTACAGCCTCATTTGAATGTTTTCCTGCTTTCTTAGATCTGCGTGTGACCCCGAAGGCAGATGCCACAAAAAGATTCTGTCCATCATGACAAAGCTTGAATA
Organism: Pseudomugil gertrudae; assembly: GCA_037177535.1. Taxonomy (NCBI): domain Eukaryota; kingdom Metazoa; phylum Chordata; class Actinopteri; order Atheriniformes; family Pseudomugilidae; genus Pseudomugil; species Pseudomugil gertrudae. Next base: position 16,228,823 of record JBAMHV010000004.1, on the reverse strand, counting down.
AAAAGAAGTCTCAAACCTAGAGGTGGGTGTTTTATGTCGCCTAAGATAATATAGCAAATGTTGCTTTGAAGATGTGCAATTTTACATTATGGAGTATTTATACACGGATAACAAATGGCACATAGACGGTAAACGAGGAAAACATGAAAGTTGTTATTTGCTGATTCAGTGCTTTCAGAGACCAATCAGTGGACTACATTCAGTCATGTGACCATGCGGTGAGAAACTCAGCTAATTAGCGGACAGGACTCACCGGCATCCAAATCACCACACAGCCTCGCATGGAGGAAACATGCAGAAACATTAAGTGGCAGGACGTGGCTCCACATCACTAGCCTGGAAATGGTTCAGTTTTGAAAAGACTGACGATCAAATTAACATTATATGCAAGATTTGCCTAAAGACAGTCGTCCTTAAGTGCTGTTTAACGACAAACTTGTTCCACCATTACAAAGAAACCATCCAAAAGAGCATGAGGAATATGCACAACTTCACAACTATGTGATGTAATTTATGTACAGCCTGGACAAAATTAAGTTGTTCATTGTCAAATATGATAAAAGAGTTTTTTTTAGGTTGTTTTGCAGAAAGCCATAACTAGAACCAGAACTATTGTTCTGAAACGCTTTGTCTATGTATAGATGTCTCTCAGTAAAAAGAGCATTATTTGTTGAGAAATGTTTTTATAAATGAGTAAACTAACAGGCAAGATAAGGAAACATTTTTTTAAAAGATATCTTCAGATTATCGTTATTGTGAAATTGAAAATAGTAATAGAGATCATTTTTCCCCCCATATTGCCCACCCCTACTCAAACCTTGACAGAAGAAATTATGTTTTTTATTCTTTTTTTAATGGTCCTATATGATGCTAAATTTGCAGTTTCACAGTGGATCCTTTGCACATTCATGTGAACGGCTTGCTCCCAGTTCCACCTGCTCTGAGCAGCCAGAGAGACCCTCACATTTCCCCGCCCAACCCGTGACGTCACCGCAGACAGAGCGCGTCTCCTCCGCCTAAAGATGGCTGTTAGCGCTGAAGTTTTCAGGTAGGGAGTCTCCACCATGCCACGCCAGAGCGGTGGGGTCAGGTGTTTGCTTTGCCTAAGCCACGCTTTCTTTTCAAAGAATAAAGCTACAAAACGCATGGCTGAAAAATAAAACTACTGGGATTGTTTTAAGTTACATTAACCCTGACAGAAGGTTAAAAGCTCCTAAAAGTCGATTTTGCTCAATATAGGCCCTTTAAATGGTAGGTTTACAGTCAGGGTGTGCTCCTGCTGTAATAAAATGACTTTCCTCGTATCACCACTGAAAGACCTTGTCCAATAAAGTAAGTGTAGTACTACATGAAAAAAATAAATACTTGAAGCTCATCCCAACTATGCCACGGTAAATGCAAAGTGAAAAGGTGGTCGAACAAATAAAAGCCTTTGTTTGGGTCACGTAGTGTAAAACTACTATTAAAATATATCTTATCTCCATTTGTTACAGAATGATCATTTGACTCTCAGGACATTAACTTCTTGAAAAGGAATATAAAAGTTTCCACTGCTGACGTCATTGTTACTTTAACTCACAGAACATAAAGGTCTCATTGTCATCCTTGAGATTTATATATTAGTTTTTTCTAGGAGTGACCTTTCCTTTCAGAAATCTTATTATATTTGGAACTAATGCACCAGCTTGTAATATACATTGTAATATTTTATTTATTTTCATGCCATCTTGAAATACATTTTACAATAATACAACCTCATCTGAGAGGAAGTGACATCATCTGTTTACTCTGATCATGTGCATGGTGCAAAAGCAGAGGTGTAAACCGTCAGTTTTGATTTAGCAGATAAGACTTTTTTATGTGGATTTTTTTATGTGGAAATTAATTCATTTTCCAAATTATTTTGCAGTCATGAACTGATAATATCAGAAAATATACTTTGTTTTCAACTAAACATTCACTAAAAATCAACCAAAGTCCAATTTGGAAATGGGCTTTTTCAATGCTGGACTTAGAAAAAAATCATAAAAGAAGTTTAAAAGTTTTTTAAATAAAAAAAAGTATAAAAAGATTATACATTCAGTTAAGGTTTACTTACCCTGGGACCCGTCTTTTCCATGTATCCTTCCTTTAGAAAGTTTCGAGTAAGTTTAGGCACTAGCTGAAAGAAACAAACAAACATGAGGATAATTTCTTTCAGCATTGTATACCAGTTTATAAACCAAGCCAAATGAACAGCAAGCAACCCTGCATGTTAAAAACAAATGTACACGCTATCCAGGTGGGTGTGTGTTTGTGTTTGCGTGTTTACCTCAGCATCAGATGCCCCGGGAAAAGCCACCTTTAGATAGTGAAGCTGAACAGCTCGAATTGAATTAAACCAGTCAACAATCTCCTGATAGAGAGACGGAGGAAACACAGAGACTAAAATGAGATAAAAAGGTAAAACAGGGCTAGAGGGGGTCCATTTTACCTGTGTGTACTTATTTTTTCTAAGTACTAATGTTGAAAATGATTGAAAATGGGGAAGAGATGTACAAACGGAAAACATACCTTTGAGATCTCTCTGCAAGTGTTTGTGGTTTCCCTGCTGCAACACACCTGACACACAGCAGACTTGTGCAGCGCTTTACAACAAACTCTGTACAAGTCTGCTAAAATGTGTGTCAGGTGTGTTGCAGCAGGGAAGCTCTCCATGCTTGCAGGACTGCTCTCGAGGACTGGAACTGGCTAGCCCTACTCTATGCTAACAAGTTAGCATGGTTTAAAAACAATGAAAAGATGGAGTAAGAAATAAAACAAACTAAGTTAAACTTAACATAAGTTAAGACGAAGAAACAGCAATGACGGCCGCATGACTGAAGCAAGGCTGCACCTGGTGTCTATCACACTGTGGAAAATCCACTAATGAGTTCAAATAAAGTTATTTCACGACTGGTTCGAGAGCACACTCCTTAAAGTTGCAAACAGCTGCAAATAAATCCCCAACCTGACAACAACACAGCTTCGTATATTTCATTGTGTTAATAAATGATGGAAGTGCTGCTTGAATGCCACCCAGTAATGGATTCAGTCTGGAAGCAGAAATGGAGACGGATGGTTTGAACTTCTCCCACACCGTCACAAGCCAGGTGCATTCAATGTGACATGTGACAAATATTTGATACTTCGCCCCCTGACACATACTTTCCCACTGTCGTGATAGACGAAGATGTTCCGGGTGCTGTAGTCTTTGAGGTAAGTGATTTGCAGGCCGTTTGGGTTTCCTATCTTCTCTGGCTGGAATGTGGCATTAATGGTGTCCACTTTGATCACTGCTTTAGGCTCCTTGGCCTAAAAAAGCCAAGAAAAAGCAAGAGGAATAGTAAAGGGAGATATTAAACTGCACTGATTCACTGTTCAGGAAGATTTGTTTTCTGTAAAAGGTTGAACTGATGTCGTGATGATAAGATAATATCAAATTAAAGTCACTGTAGTCTTTTAATAACTTGGAAAAGGAGGAAGAGGTGGAAGGCAAATAGTTCAACTTTGTCCCTTTATGTGAAAGAATCCTACCCAATGTTTGGTTCCTATTGATTGAGGTGCAAACTCGACTTTTGTGTGTCTTAAGGGAGATATATGATGCTTTTAATCCTTTTAACATGTAAATCATTAATTTATTGTCTGTATAAAGCAGAACCGCAATGCTTTGGTCTGAATTCCTGCT
>JBAMHV010000004.1:16185292-16199581 GCA_037177535.1 Pseudomugil gertrudae | reverse complement strand
AGAAGGAGGGTCTAAGGACAGGATGTCTGCTTTGTTTAGTGTAGTCATTACTGTGTCTATTGTGTGTTATGTCTGTTATTGTGTGATTAACTGTGTGTGAAGCCCTTAGAGACAACTTTGTTCTGATACTGGGCTATATAAATAAAATTGAATTGAATTGAATGTATAATATAAGTGATATAGGAAACCATTTCAAAAATGAAATTATTATTTGATTTTTACTCTGGGAGTCCTGTGCGCCTTATCCACTGTGCTATCCCCTCCTCTTTGGCAAGTTGCTCTGGGGAGTTGTCTTTATAGTGCTTTGTGGCAAAAGAATCCTGAGCACTAATAGGCTTGTCCATCTTCTTGGGCAGGACATGCTTCACTGATACTCTATCTGGAATCTAGCACAAAAATAGATACAAATGTCAGGACTAAATAGCATTATACCATAGTCAGTGAGAATTCTAATGCCAACGAGACTCTGCGATGTGCATAAAAACGCGTATAATGCACAGTTCATCCTTGTTTATCCATCCATCCATCCATTTTCTACCGCTTTTCCCTGAACGGGGTCGCGGGGGGTGAGGCTGGAGCCAATCCCAGCTCACATCGGGCAAGAGGCAGGGTACATCCTGGACAGGTCGCCAGTCCATCACAGGGTCTCATCCCTGTTTAATCCTTATGCCATAGTTTTAAATTAGGTAATCAACCTCAGTGAGTGGCTTGACAAAAATTACATAAATAAAACACAAGTAGTCGTATACTAAGCAGTTTGTAAATGTCTTCTTGATTAGGAAGGAGGATCTAAAAACAGTGTTTGAATCAGTGGATTCACATGACTGTAACTGCTGCAAACACTAGTCAGAAGACATCTGACTAAATTATCTCCCAGTCAGGAGATAATTAATATACAATATCTCTGTGTATTGTTATGGAGTAACAAACATATAAAAGTTTGAGCAGACAGTTTGGATAAATCCACTTTACACTCTCTCGCATGCACACACGCTGCTCACAGATAGACACACGTGCCGCGTCAAGCTAGCTAACAAGCTAGTCATACACAAGCTAGACAAACAACTACGACACATACACTAGGTTGGACAGGGCAAAATAAAAAGGAAAATTACATTACGGTAATGTCCCAAAGTTAACTTACCTGGAGATTACTGTGGAAAAACTTGAGCTGTCTTTTTAGATTCGTGGTGTTTTTCCCGGTTATTTTGTGGCCGCATTTCTCCCCATGTTTTTCCACAACACATTCCGTTTTGTTTTCCAATTCCTTGAAATTGAAAAATGTCCAGATATCTTCTCTTCTTTTTCTCCCCAACAACCCGGCCATGCAACCATCCACCAGGACCAAGGAGGGAGAGGGATTGATAAACTGTTAGCAATGAAGTGGAAGTAGAAAACAAACAAAACAAAAACACAGCTGAGAAAAAAATAATGTGACTTAAAATTCTGGCCTTATTTCGTCCTGTTTTAGTCAATAAAACATTTATGACATTTTAGCAAAGTTTTTATGATGTGAAATACTTTTAGTCTCCTTTTTATTCGTGAACAATATTGTTTTCTATATTTTATTATAGTTGTCATCACATGCACGAATTGACGTTTCGTCTGGTCTCGTTTTTGAGCAGGTCTTTCTGGCTTAAGTTGTAATAAAAAGGACTTTTGAGGAGCCCTGTGGTGACTGACATGCAATCAGGGTCAGACCACCAGGTGCATACCCTGTTGACTTTGTCTTTTAATTTCTCAGGAATGTGTAGTCCCTGTCTTACAGCACCACTGTCTTGCAGGTTTTAGATCCTTCCATGCTGCAATGCTTCTGGATCAACTCGTGTGCTTATTGTTTAGTCTTCTAAAAGCCTGGTAATGACATTAATGGAACTCAGGTGTGTCTGACGCCATGCCGCTTCTGAAAGGTTTTATACTTTATTAGAACACTGCTGCTGAAATGCCACGAAAAGCATTCTCATAAATGACACTTTAAACCTCCATCAATCCTCACCACATTTTTTAGATTAGGTATAAACATCTGTTTAATGTACAACTTTTTCTCTTTGGCTAGTTTCCTTTATCCACCTCCCATATTTCTACTTCTCTTTATATCTCTGCCCTGCTTCCGATCTGATTTTTATAATAACAAAATTACAGTGATGCTCTGGAAGACACCTATAACTTTACTACACATCAGCTAAATAATTGCTTTGGCCCTGCCTGGTACATTTATAATCACAAAGACCTTACCTTCCTCCATCTCCCTCCTCACTGACATGCCTTTCACTGCTGCAACAATGGCTTTCATTATTAATGACAGAAAAGACCACCACCATCAAGCATCCATCTATTTTTAGAGAAGCATGCACATGTCAGTCACTGGCATGCTTCTTTTTGACTGAATAGAATTAGGTAACTTTTATAGTATGGTTTAATCAATATGTTTAAATCATTAGGAGAAATATTGAGAAATTATTATCTAACTTCAGTCAGAATAGTTTTACCAAACTGATTTGTTTTCTGTTTTTTGACATCCTTCTTTAATTCTAACTAGGGATGCACAATATTTATTGGACTGATAAGATATCGTATGATTTTTTGAAAACCAGTCCAATAGGTATATTTTTTCCAATAAAAGTTCCCAATAATATATTAAAATTTGGGGTTATTTTATTCAGGCATTATCTTATGTGGTATTGCTTAATAGTAACATGGAGACAGCTTAAATAAAAAAAAACATTTTGATAAAGTCTGCAGTAATATAACGTTAAAATAAAAACAAAGGATTGTCAAGGAAGAAAAATAAAACGCTAGTTTTGATCATTCACTAGCAGACAACATATTTCTTTTTCTGTTAAGATTTTCTGCTGTGTGCCAACCATGAAAGTTACGAGCACAAACCACATTATAAATGAAGCACTCAACAGGGTGCAAAGCGGGTAAAATGTTGAAACCATTATTACAAATTAGGTAAGCTAATTCTCATTAAGCAGACATCCACACAGATTAGAAGCTTTGAGAAGCACAGCATTTTTAAGAGGTTATATAAAACGGATGCAAAATTATTGCCAATCAACATGACGGAACGAGACACTAGGAATAGATTTCCTTTCAGAAGCTCTCATCTGCAGCAACGTATGCTGTTTCAAATGAAGAATAGAACTGAATGTCAAGTTTGGGCTTATACTTAAACCCCTATATGATTTGTTGCAAATTACATCCAGGGCAAAAAGGAAACCTGGCACAGTGTGCATGTTACACACTGTGTGTGTGTGTGTAAAAACACACATTACATACAGTTTATTGTTAGTTTGGAGGTGTGTTTGTGTCTGAATTTTTGCATTTATGAGGGGAAATTTTATTGAGAATACAGGGATTGGCTTTAGGATAGGACATCACTTGAAACCCTCATTTCTTCAGGGAATAAAGTAGGAGCATGAATTAATGAGGATTTGTTGTAAAGTCCAGGATGAAATGAGTTGGACTAGTCGGATACGGTGCCATTAACTTTGCAATGGACATAAAGCCAGTAATCATTTCAGGAGTTATTAGCTTAAACTGCACAACAGCAGCGTCCACAGCACCGTGGGAAAAAGTGTGTACATGTGCATCGATTGGAATAAGAATCGGCATAACCCACCCCTCTCAATCGGAACGAAATTTTGATCCGAATGGGTCCAATCGGGTTAGAATATTCCGAATGACGTGTTTACATTCATGTTTTTTAATCTGATCAGGCATTTAATCTGATTACATGTGCCCATATAAACATGGCTATTGACACCACTAATTGTTTGGTGCAACAAACCACCTGGATGAGAGAAGATTTTCTACAATTAAATGAAAAAGATAACTGTTTGGTAGTAAAGAGAAGAGGGTGAGCATAGGTAAATACCTGCAGACTCGGGCTCCTAAAACTACCAAAGCTGCGACAAACTCACAAACATCAACATAATGAATTGTTCAGTGTCCCAGAAAGACCAGCAGAATTCTGCTTTTCTGATACAGACAAAATGCATTTGTCCCCAGTAGAGTGGATTATGGTCTGGTAAAGGTGTAGACAGAAATATAATTAGACTAATATTTCTCATTGAGTGAATTATTTTTCTCCTCACAGAGCCAAGAGGGAGCATGATTTTAAGGCCATGCGTTCAGTGTGACTGTCTCCAAAACTATGGAAAACTACCAAGATGAATTTCATTCAAAAGGATGGAAAGGTGATGCAGGTAAGAGAAGAAGCCAAAACATTTAAGTGAAACAAATGATTTAATTAAAATAGGGACCAGAATCCGGTTTGAGATGCAGTCTCATTATGTACGAGTTTGACTCTTTTTATAACATATTCTCCCATTTTCTTTCTACAAATACTCCTCAGAAGTAACAGAACTAAACATGAAATAAACTTTTAACCACTTTTCATCTCGTTTCTAATATTAGTTAAGATGTCTGTTCTCAGTGGAATCACGTGAAGAAGAAAAAACCTGCATGAAAAAAGAAAAGCACAAGAAAACTCAAGCACACTCTGCTGGTGAAAATAGAAACTACAACAGCTACAACTTCAGACTGTATAACTTACTATAAACTAAATGAAATGGTAGAATATGCTGTGTTTAACTAACGGGTGTTACAAGTAATTTTACCATCATAAACTGGTTATTTTTTTCTTCAGCATGTCTTAAACCTTTTTAAAAAACTGACACAAAGGGGTTAACACATATTTTCAAATATGTATTTTTCCATCTTAATGTTATGAAATCATGTGATACGATTAAAAACTGAATGACTTATAAAACCTGCGTACTTCTCTGCGTGCATTGATGTATGATCACTAAAATCATCCTCCATGATGAATTTTGCCTCGCATTGCTTTGGAAACACTACTGTTGAACCCTGAATTGCATGTAAGTAAAGATATTAAACTGAGTTTAAGATGATTCATAAAAGGTAAGCACTTCTTTTAATCAGTGTTTGTTTTTGTTGTGTAAGGAACGACTGTTTCCTGTGATGGGACCTGTCCAGAATGTCCCCCGTCTCTCACCTCTTAATTCCCGGCATAAGCTCCATCTTCCCCCCCGATCCTGAATTAGATTAAGCCGTATATAAAATGATAATGATGATGATGAACCACTGCTTCAAACTGCTGGTCTGCTGTGAAATTAATTCTCTGTGCTTTGATATTCTCTTCACAACCTTGTCTGACAGAATGAAGGAAAATGAGAGTTTCTGCTTTTAGGTGGAGCTGTTTGTGTCTGTAATCCAGTTTTCAATCATCTCAACTTGCAAACCATTAATATGGATTGACAAGTGTTGTGAAAGGAGGAAACTGGCTGCTGGCAGTTCAGCTTCTGTCAGCTCGAGAAGCTGATAATCTTGTTCACTCTCTGTACATCATCTGGAGTACTGTGCTTGTCAGAACTACAAGAAGCTGTCAGACTGACAGGTTTTTCATTCTAACACAACGTTGGGTGTTCTGCTGGTGACATCCGATGACCACTGCGAGACAAAAAAAGCCTACTGTAATAAGCAGGGGGGAAAATATAAATGAACAGGGTTCAGTGATGATAAAAGATGAATGGACACATCCTAATGGGTTAAATAAAACACAAGCCTCTTTAAACTTCAATTCCTTCGTCACAATAACACACCCACACACACACACACACAACAAAATGATATGTCAAAGACACTCCCACATACCTGCATCTGGAGCTTTAACACTGGGTTAGGCTGACCTGTAGTCTGAATGGGGTATAATGGGAGAAGTAAAGTCATGGTTCACTGATCCGATTGATTTGAGAAAGCAACTGTCCACTCTCATCCAACATTTTCATGTTGACTGGTCTGCAGAATTCACAGCTGAGTGAGCTCAGAACTCACTTCCTCCTTTCTGCTGTAGTTACCAATTAATCGATCATTATCTTATGAAGCGGTAAAATGTGGTCCTATTTAACCTGATAAAATTAAGTTTTCAGTCCATGTTACAGTATGAGGTAAACAGAACATGCATCACTGTGTTTGTGTGTGTGTGTGTGTGTGTGTGCAAGACAGAGAGAAAAAAACTTTTTACAATAACTACATTTATCTAAATGTGCTTATTACTGGAAATGCAGACTATAATAATGCTATACGTATTCCAGATTATGCTCCGGAAGTACTTTAAAATGAACATTTACTGGAAATAATCTACAACAAGCTTAAAGGAGGGTTTACTCATCTATGTTTCTGCTGCCTACACTATGTGGTATAATCTGTTTGAGTGAGCCATCATGATGTTGCAATGTGCTGAAAACATTGTGATTTTCCTGCTGTGTCCCTCACATGCAGATGTAAGAGGAAGGATCTTCTACTTTACATGTTCCTTGCAGTATCTAAAGACAAGTGCATGGTTGAAGTGAAGAAATATGTTTTTACTGTATTGCTGATACAGAAGGTGAAGACTGTGTATGCATTCAGGTAGTGCAGTGCAGTGGTGAACTCTGTATACGGCTGAGGAATAAAGCATGCTCCCTCACTCACTGGCTCTTTCCTCTGCACATTCTCGCTGGTGCATCCAGCAGATGTTTTCTGTTAATTAACGAGCACATACAGCACATGCCATGGCTGAGATGTTAAAGAAAATCCACCATCAAGGAAAAGGTAAAAGGTTCCAGGTGCTGGACTTCAGGGAAGTGGAAATGCACCTGTGGGTTTCCTGTCTGTAATGAAGAGATCAGGACAAAACACTGTGACCAGTCAGTGGCTTAACGAGAAAGAAACATGGCCTTTGTTTCATCTCAGTTCGGCCTGTGACCAGGCCATCTGTACTGGAGCAATATGAAACAATGGGGAAATGACTGCCTGCAGCTGGACAAACTGCAAGATGGAGGAGCTGAATGCTATTTCCAGGAGATTAAAAAGAAAAATTCAGGTCAAGTGATTCATTAAAAGCTCTTTGCAGTCCCTCCAGTTCCTGATGAGAAAATTTTACCTCTTTGCTTCATGAAACTAGAGCATCAGTTATCACACAAAACATTGTACTTTTATTTATAAGTATGTTCACGGTATGACTTTTGAGCCTAAAATGATAATTATTATAATTAAATATTGCTATTCAAAAGCTTTTGTAGTTTTTGTGGTGCATGAACAAATAATGGACATTAATCTGAAATGGACAGGCTTTCATGATTAATATTCTAATATGGAGAAATGATCCCCAATACAGCTGTTTGTCTAACAACAGCTGCTGTGAGGTCTGCCTTTTAACAAATGTAATAGAAATCTACTGTCAAACTGTCACACCAGAAGGACAAGTAGTAGCCCATCCATCAGGATATTGATCACCTGCTGAGCTAGGACACGAGACAATTCTTCTGCTCTGAGGTTTAAAGGTGCACCAAGGCAACAGGACTCACGTGGACTTCAGTCTTTTCCTCTTATATAAACATGTTGCAGGAAGTATTTACGAAGCTTTCCTTTTTCTTTTTTGACACATTAAATTCAGTTTTGATGCAAACCTTACGGGTGTTTTTCACAGGTAAAATGACTCGCAGTAGCTATATGAACGCTTTTGAGAGGAACTATGAGCAGCGTAGGAAGCGTTGAAGCATAAAGCATATGTTTAGGAAGCGTTTCCAGGAAATTACCTGGCATGGCATTTTAAAAACAACCCACACAGACATGTTAAAATGAAATTAGGTGATCATCTATTGCAATAATTCTCTGTTGCAAGGTGATTTAAATCTGCTTTGGTGACGTCAAATACTGCCACTAATGATAAAAACTAATCTAATCAGAGTTTTTATGTAAATTCATTACTGGATAAAAGAGGTGCATAGTGCCTAAGTGGTAATAATTTGAATACTGAACCCTTTTATGATAGCAGATAATGATTTTTGTATTTAAACATAATGTTTTAAGTGTTACTGACAGCTTCAATCTACAGATTTCTCATTTAACCATCCACTGACACATCCTCCCAGCTCTGAGTTATCATCTAGCCTCTCATCCCAGCTTTAATTCACTCCCTTTCCTTCCCAAAGTCTGTTGGCACTGAGATGATCCAGCATTCATTACAGCTTGCTAAATTAGATTGAACTCGTATACCTGTGAGCCAGCTGTTCGTTTACCTCCTGCCTTTGATGGAGTGGAGTTGTTGCATGTGATATCCAGGTGTGTGAACGTGAGGAGCGATCTTAGTGTGAGGTTTGCTTTTCACCAGTTCTGCATGATGACTTGGCACAGACACAAGTCGTAGCCAGTGAGTGTGTTTGCTCTTTGCATGACAGGATGGGCAGCAGGTGAGGTTTAAGGCGACTTTATTCAGTCGTCTTTGAGCCTTTTCGTGTTCAGACAAAACACATGTGAAGTAGTTGTAGATAAACAGCCATTATCAAGCCAAAAGCTACATCTGTCACTGCACCAGCATTAGAAAGTGGAAAATAAACAAATACAAATAAAGTTTAACTGAATTGAATTGAATATTGAATCTCTGAGGCTGTGTCTGAATGTCTATTGGACCCTGATTGGCTGTTAATCTACCCAGAAAGAGATTATTTACCACTATCCCCTAACTCCCCAGTTACTACATAGGGCCACACTAGTACCCTCATTTTGCTCACTGTTTTCTCCTTGTCACACATCACATAACAGTCAGCTGTCGCTACGGTAACCACAACACAGCATCGTAGGTTCAGCTTTGTATAAACCTGCTGCAAAAAACACAAGCAAAACGTTCTGGAGGCCACTGCTCATGTCCAGTATGAAGCACTGGGACTCTGAACTAGTAAAAGAGTCTGCTGGTAATTTCTAAGGCATTTATACAAACTAAAGCTTTCCAGTCTGTGGTACTGTTTGGCACAACTGTTGATAAAAATCATCTTCTTCATGTAATTGCCTCCCAGGTGGCAGGAGTGCATAGATATTTACACATATAAGCCTGTGTAATGGTGGGTGTGGGAACTTTTGCTCCTCCCTGTTCTGAGGTGGATCCTACACGGTGGAGGCCGGCAGTCAGACCCCTCACACCGAGTCAAAACAGCCAGATTACAAAGCTCAAAGTGAGTGAGGATTCACAGAGGTCATGTGATGCTTAAATGTTTTAAATGTTTTCACCTTATGTTAGCTCACATGTGAGGCAACGTAAAGCTTTGCTGTATTTACGGGAGAATGTAAGTCTTATCAAAGCATGCAGCACACATCTGCTGGTATTTAAAGAAGGATGTTTGCAAGGTAAACTACCAGAGATTTACTGTTGTACCAGCTGCACACCCAAAGTATTTTCCTTTCTTCTGTTTATTTAATGAATAAATCATTTAAACCCTGAGTAACGTGCACACTGCTGATAATCTGGTGAATACACAGCTCCAGAGAACTGGAGATGTAAAAGAGCATAAATAGTTTTATCACTCAAATAAAAACTGCTCTGAAGTTTGTTTAAAAAGGAAACGACGAGATGAGGATTCATGATATATAATCGGATCCAGATACGCACTGAGAAAATACACTGTTCACATGATGAAGGCAAAAGCTGTGGAAGATATTTTAATCACCGTGGTAACAGGAGCCGTTCGACACATTTCTCTGATAAAAACATAAAAAAACATCATTACCTTGATTGAAACTACTGAATTAAAACAGTTTCCATGTAGTCAGCATGATTTAAACGCTGAGATGTTTTATTGATCATAATTGCTGAGTTACACCTTCAACACAAAGTTACACGGTTGCACGATGTGAGGCTTGAAGCCATTTTAATCATGGCAGATAACTGCTGCAGAATTTTATTGATTTCTTTTTTTGGTTAATTTATTATTTACAGTGATGTTAAATGCAGGTTTGACTCAGAAAGGTCAAAATAACAGACTCAGATGAAGAGTATATATCGCAGTTAACACACAGCCCTGGTGGAGTTATTAGCCCCAAAAGATCAAAGCTAATTTACCTGGAAGCTCTTTGCTTTGTGGAAAGATTTTACTCAGCTGCACCGTGTGCTCTGGTATTTAAAGGAAACCGGAAACATCCGCCACAGGGGAGGAAGGAGATCCATCAGTCCTGCCTTCGTTCATCTTTGTTAATAAGTGTTGATGTGTTTGTATTCTGATTCAGTGCAGATACCGTTCATCGTATCCAGTCCTGTTTATTTATACATGATGTAATTCTTTGTTCTTCCAGTGAAACAATAAGCAGGAGATGATAAAATTAGACCCTGTTGAGTTTTATGTGATGGTCAAATGGATTTCATCTACGGACTCTTTTTAAGAGTTGCCTTCGTCTTTCTGTGAACTGATGTCTGAGAGAGATCAGAGAGGAAAGAAGGATGAAAGAGAATGTGATCAGAGTAAAGAGTAGTGGTGCTTCCTGTGGATTCATACCACAAAGAGACGCTTTGCCATTTACATAAGTATTTATATGTAGTACGTTTGACTGTATCAGATACATCTGATGCTGAAATAATGCCACAGATTATCCTCATCAGCTCATATTTACATGCAATATGATTGGCTGAGTGGTCTTTCCATTAGAAAAGTATTTAAACAATGAAGAGAAAATGTTACTTTTCAGTTTAATAATATACTTGCTTTATCATCATTTTTGTCATATTTTTCATTATGATAAAATAAATCCTTTATTGGAAAAAGCTGAATGTTTTTTCATTATAACATAAAAGCCAAACTGTAACTGTAAATTACTCCAAATGTTAAAGTACAAACGTGTTTGCATGTTCTCATGTGTGCATCATCAAATAGACATCAAATAAGATGAGGTGGAATAAAAGCACCACTGAGGGCTGTGTTTCAACTGCTGTGATTTCTGTTTCTGTCTAAAATTATTTTTACAGTGACGCAACCGAGCAGGCAGGTTTTTAAAAGGATGAAAGGATTTGTGTTTTTACTGGAGAGAAAATGATTCAATCTGAGGTGCTGCAAGCAAAACGTGTAAAATGTCAAATCATTTGTTAGGGGAATTATTTCCCACAGTTTAAATAAAACACCTGAAATGCTGCAGTTAATGTGTGTAATTGCTAATATTGCTAGAATTTGTGTTTCACACATGCATGGTAAATAAATTCACAACTCTGGTTCTAGTTATTTTATCGGTAGATTGAGAGAAAGTGAACTCCCTCAGTTACCTGCCGGACCGTGCAGGTGGATCTCATAACTTATGCTCCACAGTTCTGCACAGAAAAAAAGAGCTGAAGAAGACTGCAGGCTTGAAGATGACAGGGGATCAGACTGATGAAAGCGTTTACAGTCAGTAGACCTTATCATCATTTTCACCCACGTCGGTACCGAGACCTTTGCTGCCCTCTCGGTTTCATCCAACAGTTCAGAAAGGAGGCAGCTGGACAGACGGAAGATTACAGATCAACGGGGTAAAGTGACCCCAAAGACCTGTGTGGAAACGCTACAGCTAAGATTCAACAGCATGTACTTAACCTTAACTACCTTACCCGCCCTCAGAGCCAACACAGTTGCTCCGGTATCTCACATCGTCCCGGAGAGACACCTGCAAATGAACATCTTTCAGCACTAACTACAGTTCGCATATCATCCCCAGGTTGGTGTCTACGATGCCATATCTGCTTCAGTGAGTCCACTCTCATCTTGACAAAGCAAGCAGCACTGTGGGAATCCTTTTCTTTGATTTTCCCAGTTAGCTCAGCCAGCACAGAGTAACTCCACAAACTAGAGGTGGAGGCCTCCACAACCACCTGGATTAATGGCTGCCTGACAAACACACTGAATCGTTGTGTGTCTGAGTTGCAGAAATACTCTGACAGTTGTCGTGGGGCATGTCGCTGGTGGACAGAAAGCAGAGTAAATGGAAGCCACTTCATGACTCTGTAAGTTTTATAGCAAGAAACTGCATAACTTCAATAAATCTGTAGGAAAGAGCATCATTCTGCTGGTCAAGCAGCATCAGAGCCTCTTAGCCTGTTAAATTTAACACACAGCTGGTGAAAAATCTCTTTTAATCCTAATAAAATGATTTTTATTATTATTATTATTATTATTATTATTATTATTATTATTATTATTATTATTATTATTATTATAATATATTATTGGTCATTTTATTCAAATAATAATAATAGTAATAATACTATTAACAACAACAATAATAATGATAATATTTTTTCAGTTAATTACTTAATTTCTTGATGGATTATAGGGATTAAATTGGCAGTTATTGAGTCCACACAATCATCAGGTTCAGATTAAAAAAAGTACATTTGTAACTACAGGCGAGGTCATCTTTTTGATAAAACCTTAAAAAACAAAAGAGAGAAGGAATAAACTACATTACGAAAGAACATCCGGAGTCAGAAGCTGTTGAAAATCTATCTCCTTTTTTATATGACACAAAAATGACATTTAAGAAAACAATAAATACAAAATACAAAACAAAAACATGCATTTTGGAAAAGAAACAGGTTTGAGGAGATGGAGAAACAGGAGGAAACACACACTTTGGAATACATGAATACAGCATCATTCTTTCAGTGACCTTCAGATCTTTGTGACTTTTTATTCTAATACATAAATTCATAAATATAATCTTCTCTCACCATATTGCCTATCTGTACAAGTCTCATACATCTAAGTGTACATCTACTGCACCATATTGCATATCTCAAATAGAGGTGGGGTAGTCAATAGCCATGTGATTCTCCAGCTTCCTTAGAAAGGAAGGTAATACAACTGAAAGAGCAGAAAAAGAGCGATTAAAGTAGTTTTCTTCTCTCTCATCTCTAACAGAAGCATCCTGGTGTGTGTGTGTGTGTGTGTGTGTGTGTGTGTGTGTGTGATTTCTGTGTGTTGTATATGATTATAATACAACTGTATTATATTATGGATCATCATGAGTTGTCAGAACAGCAGGTGCTCAAAACTATTCACATCAGTTGTAACCACATTGCTTATCATAATACAGTATGTGATAACGTTGCGCTACACTCAAGCAGACCTGGGTCAGATTATTTTGTGGGTTTAATAGTTCATCAGTTATATTCTCGGGAGGGGTTGATAAATACTTTATTGTTCTGTTTGGTCCAAAGCCGATTGATATAAAAAAGCATGAATGCATATTTGATCCTTAGGACTGAATAGATTAAAAGTTAACCCTGCCACAGAGCACTGAACAAGGTAGTGAAATAAAGTCAAGGAGTTTCTGTTGGACGTCTGCGGCTTCAGAAACAGACATGATTAAACTGCTCGTTATCAACAATTTGTTTTGGTTCCACGGAGAGCTGTGACGAGGCACTTCCGGCACCACAGCGTGAACCGCGAACCACTAACCACGCTGCGAACCGCGCTCGCTGCAAACCACGCCCGCTGCGAAACACGCCCGCTGCAAACCACGCCCGCTGCAAACCACACCCGCTGCGAACCACGCCCGCTGCGAACCATGCCCGCTGCGAACCACGCCCACTGCGAACCACGCCCACTGCGAACCACGCCCGCTGCAAACCACGCTGCTAACAAAACGGCCATGAACTCTGTTGCCGCGAAGCAAACCGCCATGAACCACGCCACCACGAACCAAACCACCACAAACCAAACCGCCACGAACAGAACCGCCCTGAACCTAACCGCCGTGAACCGAACCAAACAAAACTAACAAAACTGCCATGAACCAATTCGCCACAAACCAATTCACCAGGAACAAACCAAACCAATCGTAAACCGAACCAAACCGCCGTGAACCGAACCACGCCGCCGCAAACCACGCCGCCGCGAAACACACCGCTCCAAACCACACCGCCACAAACCACGCCGCCGCGAAACACGCCGCTCCAAACCACACCGCCACAAATCACGCTGCCCCGAACCACGCCGCCACGAACCACGCTGCCACAAACCACGGCGTCACAAACCACGCCGCCACAAACCACGCCGCCATGAACCGAACCAAACAAAAATAACAAAACTGCCATGAACCAATTCGCCAGGAACCAACCAAACCAATTGTAAACCGTACCAAACCGCAGTGAACCGAACCACGCCACCACAAACCACGCCGCCGCAAAACAAGCCGCTGCGAACCACGCCGCTGCGAACCACGCCGCTGCGAACCACGCCGCTGCGAACCACACCACCATGAACCACGCCGCCATGAACCAAACCGCCATGAACCAAACCGCCATGAACCAAACCGCCATGAACCAAACCGCCATGAACCATGCCGCTGCGAACCACTCCGCCATGAACCAAACCGCCATGAACCATGCCGCTGCGAACCACTCCGTCATGAACCAAACCGCCATGAACCATGCCGCTGCGAACCACTCCGCCATGAACCAAACCGCCATGAACCATGCCGCTG
>JBAMHV010000004.1:16118279-16132891 GCA_037177535.1 Pseudomugil gertrudae | reverse complement strand
AACACTGGAGTGTCCTGAAGCGCGGGACAAAAACACTGGAGTGTCCTGAAGCGCGGGACAAAAACACTGGAGTGTCCCGAAGCGCGGGACAAAAACACTGGAGTGTCCTGAAGCGCGGGACAAAAACACTGGAGTGTCCTGAAGCGCGGGACAAAAACACTGAAGTGTCCCGAAGCGCGGGACAAAACCACTGGAGTGTCCTGAAGCGCGGGACAAAAACACTGGAGTCTCCTGAAGCGCGGGACAAAAACCACAGTATGGACGACACAAGGACACTGTAAGGTGTTTCAATTTTCAAAGTGGACAGAAAGATAATTTCTTTGGAGAATTCTCCTCCTACCAGGCTGCCTTGCAGGATCCGGGGCCTCTCCAGAGCCACCGTTATGCAGTTGAGGAAGATAAAGACGAGGACCACGTAGTCAAAGAGCTTATGGGCAATGATGGACTGACAGAGCAGTCTGAACCTGGCAGGACAGAAACAAAGAGCCTGGATGAAGACGCGTTAGTAGATATGCACATGAATCATGTACAAGCTACCATCAGAATATTCTGGAAAAAGTCGGATATCTGTCGTATTATAAATAATCTTTTCAGTTTGCAGAGTTGTACTTTTTTATCTTGCACAGATCTTTTCTAAACAGGACGTATCAACATATGACATGTCGTATATATAGGATGACTGTTTAGACACTGCAATTGGAGCAAGAGATAAAATAAAGAAGGCGTGAGTAATTTAGGGTGCAAACCAGCCAGGCTGGGAACCGCTGCCCTGCACACTGACCACCTGACTAAATCAATTTCAGGCGTTAGCAGTCAGCAGCTCCTGAGAGCAATCCGGAAGCTTCTCTTTACATACAGCTACTGCTGCACCTGCTACTCGGGTGAAGAAATCAATTTGCTAATCTGGATGCTTTTTCCCGGACTTGCCAACACCGTCTCTCCGTTTATCGATTCAAACCGGGCCACCTTGTCCTTTGGTATTGATCACAACCAGTGTTTGTATTGGCTTAAGTGCTTTTACCACCCGAGGCATGACTCCTGATGCTGGCTTGTTCCTATTTGCTTTAATTCTGCTGCAGTACACTCGGCGGTGTGATCGCAGACGCTCGCATATGCCTGCACACGGTGGAATGAAGCATATAAGATGCACACTCTCACATGGAGAGCCATCCAAACGCATGTAGGCAACATGATATTACAAGAGAAGTGGCCCAGCACTGGTGTGCACACACACACACACACACACACAGAGCCCTGGCCTGACAGATGGCACCTGCCAGGATGCCCAAACACAACCCTGGGGCCTGGCTTCTCTATCAGCACACAGGGAATGGGCTGAATGAGTGGATGAGTGAGTGATTTTACTTTCATATTGCTTTCAGGTGTGTTTTTTATTTATTTATTTTACCAGTATTGAATAGAGGGGCTTTGGAAGAGACAACACAAACTACTGTGTCTAGAGAGGAAAAAGGATGGCGGCAGGAAGCAAACAGCAGCAGCACGTTTTCAGGTGCTACTTGTGAGACAGGTAAACCTTTTGTCTTACAGCTTCCTGGTGTTTTATCTGGACAGAGCTTGTAGCAAACAGCTGTTATTTACAGTTTGCCCTTCAATACTGAACAAAGACACTTTTGAGCCAGAACAGACTAAAATACAGATCAAGACATGTTATTGTTGCTTTGTTTTAGTGCCTACTGGTTATACAGGTGGCTTTTGCACCTTGTTTTCAGACCAGTTTCCAGTGGCTGGAGCAAAGCTCAGTGGGTTTTATCGTCACCAGAGGGACATTTCACATTATTCCCTGCCAGAGAGCTCCACACTGCCAGTGTTTTGCCTCATTTCAGGACCCACAGAGCATCGAGTTCTCGGTCTACACCAAAAGAAAGCGTAGACTCTTTAATGTTATCAGGATAAAATGTTTCTTTCTATCTCTTTAGACATTTCCTACAGAACGCTCCAGGACAAAGTGCTGCTTTTGACCAAAAAGCTGAGAAAATAAGAAAACAAGTGATTTTAATTCCAATATTTTTACCTCAGTGGTAAACACAGTTGTTTACTTCCTTTTAAACAACAAAAGCAACATATAAAAGGGGTTTTGGTGGCAAAATAAGGAATTTCCTGTAGCCTAGCATAACATTTTAGAACGAAAACCAAACTGTCACAACCAAATCCTGTGTGTGTGTGTCTTCCTCTGACATCGTGGATCAGAGCACTTCTGATTAGTTTTTATTGTTGTAATTATCATGTGTGTGTATTATGTGAGTGTAAGGATACATTTTTCAACATGCATGGACATTAGGGCTAGCATAATCTTAGTTTATGTTGTGTGTGGATACCTAGAACACAGATAAGTTGGTGTGTTACAGTATTTATAGCAAACACACCGTGCTATACGACGTTGTTTCCGTTATGTCCTTTGTCCCTGGGTACTTTGTTGTGAGGTGAGTTGCCTGGATTGATTGAATTTTTTAGCATTTTTCTCTCCCCAGATACTAAACTCTCTTCTTCCTGCTGCACTGCAGCTGAGCTACAGTCAACCTTTGGGTATAATTACACAAAATGAACTGATTTAAGCTTCACCGAGGAGGTCCGCTACAATGTCCACAGCGTTAAAAAGTCAACGTGTTTGGCAGTAAATCAGTTAAAATGATGGACTGAAGAATCGTATTAATTTATGCAGGCAGATCATAAGGTTGACTTTCTTTTCTCCATGATTTTAAAGTCTGAGCTGTAAGCTGTTGACTTTAATTATTTCCCATTTTAAAGGAGCTGTGTGATTCTGCACAGGTTTAGGTCCTTTAGAGAGACGCTTGTAGTCTCGATGTGTTTGCTTTGTAATCAGGCTCTAGTGTTGTTTTGCCCTGGCTTTATTTTGTCATTCATGTTGTAGCCCATTTCCCCTGTGCAGCGTCCGGGTTGAAACAAAGGTACAGAACAAAACCAGAGGATTCATTCAAACCTAATCATTGGTAAATTCTCCTGATGAAGAGCACCATATTACCTATATTACCCACATTACCCACACCACATCATAAAACATGGTCACTGGTTGACTTACTTGTTCTGAGGGGAAAACAAATACACCGACCAGTCTTCCCTGGTCTCACACCAGTCCGGCTTGTACACCTCCATCATCTTCTGGATGCGGAAACATAAACTCTGCATGGAAATAGAGAGAACAAGTTCAGTCCAGTGACGTCGGTAAGTGAATAAGAGCTAGTATCAGTAATGGTTTTTTAAAATACTTTTTTAAACAATACCCTGTATTCCTAATATGTATCTATATTTCCACTGAACAATTACCCTGCTCATGAACTTAGAAACAATTAAATTCATGTGAAGTCATTTTGAGCTGATAAAATCAGTAAGAATTAAAGATTCAGTGACCGTGAGCAGCACTCACATAGTCCGTTTCTTCATCCAGGTCTGCTCTATCCTTGCGTGCGTTGACTTGAGGAAACACTTCAGTTATCAGGTGAGCGTGTGGACCTGGTGTCTTGCCATTGCAGTCCCGGTGATCTACTCCGAAACCACTTCCTGTCCCAGACCCTCCTGTGAGGGACCTTCCTGTCCCAGACCCGCTCCTCCTTCCGGGATCTGGAGGCTGGATGGGGGGCAGCACTGGTGGCTGTCCGCCTGGTCGAAGCAGCTCGGGGAGCTCTAGGGACAGAGCCCGTCGATCCCTCCTAACACCAAAATGTCTGGAAAGGAATACCGGGGGTGGGGGTGGATGATGTGGGAGCAGAGGATGATGAGAGTGAAGAGGGTGAGAAAGAAGGGACTCCTGTTCTGAAGCGTAGTTGTAGGAGTGAGGAGAGTGGGTGCTGTGCACGCGAAGGCTGCCTCCAACTGGGTATGTCCCACCAAACCCATAGTTTCTTCGACCAAGGCTGTTTGAGCTAGACCTGTAGAGATGAAGAGGAAACGTATGCTTAGGGAGGCATGAGTGGAAATTTATTTAGAGGGGTTAGAGGGAAGTTTGGCTCATAGCAGTACTGTCTTCAGTGCTGCCCTTAAAAAGTACAAAATATTATACAATTAAAACAAATAAAATAGATTTGTGTTTCATCATGGACCTGATAAGGACAACAGCATTTTTCAGGGCACTGAGACAACAGCTGAGATCAGGGGAAATCGTCTACCTGCGACTCCATCCTGACTGTGGAGGAAAAGGTCGTCCCCAGTTGTGGTAGTTGGAACTGCGACCATGGCGCTACAAAACAAACGAGGCCAATGCATGAAAGACCGTTACCACAGGCAGACATGATGAAAACGTGCAGAAGTACCTGGATCACAGCTTCATTTACAATAAATAAACTCTGCCTTGGTTTTCGTGTCACAACATGTTTTTCAGTGAGTAAAATATAAATACATCCATGAAACATAATGAAATGTCTGTTTAAAGACATCGTGGCTTTGCTGTGTTGTCAGGTAGTGTTAATTCTTTGTTTCTCATTGTAGTGATTCTGGCAAAAGGTGTGTGTGGGTGTGTGTGTGTGTGTGTGTGTGTGTGTGTTGAGGGAGGTTGTGCCCGAAATGTTGTTGAGTATGGCACCAAGCTACCATAATGACTACTCTTGCTGTGTGAAACAACTTTAAGCTGATATTCAGCTTTATGAACGCACGGCTGCCTGGATAAATAAATCACCTCAGGCTCCGTCCTGTGAAGGTGCTAAGAAGTGTGAAGCCTATTTGTACAAACAGAGGGTGAAAATCTTGCCACAAATATGTATTTTTGTTTCTTTTTTATGACATAATTTCCATAATCTCATAAGTTATTATTTCCCAGATATTTTAATAACCTTTCTAACTGTAAGAATCATAGAAATAATACGCACTCGAGCCAAGGAACACTGCGCCACTATGCACAAAAACAACATTAAATTCAATACATCAACCTCTCGGTGCTAGCTCCATTTAAACAAACCTGTTTATTTGCACGGCTACTCGTTTAAATGAAACAAACCCAATTAAAAGTTGCACCTCTGGTAAAGTTGTCAGTGAAAGCTTGGCCATGAGGATCTAAGTATGAGTCTCTATAGAAACGTGTAAACTCCATAGAGCTCAGCTGCAGAACACAAAGGGAACAATGGATGTGTATTTGTGCCAGTTTTAGATAAATGTTTGCTGCCTAAATAAGAGTTATGTGGCATACGGCTGTAAAAGTGGCTGACACTAAGGAATCGTGTTAACATTGCTGAAGACACAGATGTGTTTGCAGCTCTGTGATTTAAGGTTATAAAAGTTTCCTGCATTAGTTTAATTCAGTCCAAATACATCCCAGAGTTTTAAGCTCATGCAGTTTAATCGATTGATAAATATACTACTATATTATACTATATAAATAGTATATATATATAGTAGATTCAAACACACAAAGAACAAAGACACACCCATCATCATGACCTTCTGTGGTCGTCAGGTTAAAAAGTTTAAATCATTTGCAAATGGTGTCACATTTATATGTATGTGAGTCCATGTGTATGCACAGCCGTGTAGGTGTCTGTGTGTGAGTACTTAATGTGTGTGAGACCACCCCAGACCACCCCGAGTCCCGGACAGTCGGCAGCCAACACAGACTGCCACCACAGGGAAGGCCACACGCCGGCCCAGGAGGGGAAAGCTGCAGCCAGAGCACACATCCCGCCAGAAGGCACAGGACACCAGGGTTCTGGGCCAGCAGCCCAACAACCAGACAACCCAGTCGCCCGCCACGAGCTAGCAGCCATCACAGCGCCCCGACCAAGCATCTGAATGACCGTGAAAAGGCTTGAAACTACACTTCAGACTTAAAACAAACCAAATCAGATACAATAAAAGATAAATGAGGAAATGCCTCCTCCATTGCACTCGCTAGGAGTGATGTAATCGGTCCGTTCTGATGTCGTGAAAGACGAGGAGATCTCACAGTGAAGTGGCTTCATCACACCCACATCATAACCTCTGCAGCTTAGCATTTCATCAGTATCCTGTAACCCTAACCCAACCTCACCATCCCACTGTTTTCTGTTCCCCTTAAGTCTTCTCCTCGTCATCTCTCCTCTCTACTGTACGTCTCCCTCACTTTTCCCTGGATGAGCAGGGAAACAGTCAATTAATAGAGGTTGCCATGGTAACTGCATGCCGAGCAAAAGCTGGTATATCTGTTTGGGTTTTCTTCTAAATGGTTTTGGTTCAGCAAACACAGCACATGGAGATATTCAGTGTGTTGTCTGTATCATAAGCAATGAAAGGTTTTTAATGAGGAGGTTCCAGGCGTTGCTACAGTAAATGGCATTTGTAAAAATCCCCTACCACGTGTTATTACGTCTGTGTGATGACAAAGTAAAACAAGTAGCGGCGGTCTCTTAATAAGTATCTCATATGAAAGTGGAATTCTGCTAAACTTTGCATGGAAACATGCTGAACCATACATGCAGGTTGCCGTGTAGCTCAACTGGCTTAGCAGCCGCCCCGTGCACAGAAGCTGCAGGACGAGCTGCAGCTTGCAGTCTTCTCTGTATGTCGTTCCCTACTCTCTGTGAACACTTTCCTGTCCAGATCCTGTCAAAAAAAGACCACTAGAGCCAAAAAAAACACTACATGTTAGGCAACGCTTACTTCACACAAACAGGAAACCATCCAAGATGCTTCATGCTAATAACAACTAGCTAACTGCCAAGCTTTTATCACAAACACATACAACAAACATTTTATAAACATCCATTTATGCGTTTGTTTTCAGAATAAACCATGAAAAACATTGAGTTTACCCATACGCTCTTTGTTTTGCTCATCCTCAGATAATAATTCTCTTTTATCAGCTCTAATGAACCTAAAAGCAATTAGCACCTGACAAAGTCAAACTCAATTAAACTTGATTAAATTTCATGTTCCCGGTGATGGATGGTGTGTGTGCATAAGTGGATGACAGGGTACCAAAGAGAGGGAGCGTCTCTCCAGGCTGCTCTTGCCGAGGCTCATCACGCTGCTCTTTCTGGACTCATTGGAAAAGCTCCGCTTGTCCGAGGAGGAGGATCCTCCCGGCCCCGAAAGGGCTCCCAGCTCCAGGTGGCCATTTGGTGTCAGAGTGCAGATCCTCGGGTCTGGGAGGATTTAAATAAATCATGTTATTAAAATCTTTTCTATTGATCACAAACAACTCCTGACATCACATCATACTGTCTACTAAGAACTTATTATATTTATATTTATCTGTTAAACGTGGCCATCATACATACTCTTTGGTTTGTTCTATTTGTCACAGTGTTGCTGTTATTATCTTTGTAATATTGCTGTTAAAGTTACAGTATTAAACTTTACTGCATAGATGAGTAGACTGAGGGTCCTTGAACTGTTTCTTTTTATTTATTTATTTTTTTAAATGATTTTTAAACTGTTTCTAAGAAGAAATAAAATTCAGGATGAAAATGTTTGTTCATTTTGCTCTACAGAGTTTGTTTATAAGTGCTGGACAGAATCAGAACGTATGTTTCTGTTTTATTGAGATGTGCAGATCACGCCCCGTTTTCAACGACCCTTGTTTGAAATGTTTGTGTCAATATTGAGATGTGCAAGCAGATCTCAACAAGTCATGTTTTTATGCTCTAACTTGAGAAAAACTGTTGTTTCAACTGTTGTTTCAGTGGTCAAAAAAGGAAATAAAAAAATACTCAAATTAATTCACTTTTGGTGTTAAAATGTTAAAACAATCAACCAAATATCTGATCAGTTTCTGAACAATTCTAAAAATGTATTAATTGTGCATTTCTCAGCTTAAAACAGTAGTTATTGTAGATATTATAGAGTAAAACTGTAGATATTGGGCAAGGAGTCATATCATGATTAAGTATTTTCCCATGGTAGGAATTTCCCTTTTCCTAGATGTAACATTCTTTTTTTACATTAAATTATAAATTAAAATCTCTCATAAAGCACTGTTTCATTTGTTCTTTTTATTTTTTTACTTGTCTGGCCTTTGTTGGAAGTTTGTCCTTTAAAAACACAGAAACAAAATCACTAATGTCCCACGCGACACATGTAAATCTGTGCTAAAAGGATCATTTACAACTAAATGCTAGTTGCTGAAATGGGAAATTAATTAGGATTATATCATTTTGATCATCATAAATGATCAGAAAGCAAAATCTCATTAGATTTTTCTTTTATTTGAGAAATAAATAAAACTGAAATAAAACAAACTTATGCTGAAATTATCTTACCGTATGCAGAAACAACTGCACAATGTTGCTAAATATAGCTAACCTCTAAAACCCTCATGGGAATATCTTTTCATTTTTATGGTTTCAGTCTTCATTGTAATAAAAAAAACAGTATTTTTTTATTTTGTCTTCCTGGTTCACCCCCCCCAAAAAAACTCAAATACCATCATTATAATTTTATATGAACTTTTTGTTCTTTCTCTCAAAACTCAGACACCTAACAGTGTCAACCCTAACAGACCCCACAGCCCCTAAAAACATTTATCTACTACAATGATACATTTAAAATAGTATATAAAATAGTAGTAATAAAGTATAAAATATAGTAAATAAAATGTGAGAATTCCAATCTTCAACAATAAGAATTAGCAGATATGAATTAAAGCAATTAATTGGCAGAGTAACATTATTATAATGTTAGATGGGATCTTAGTTCTCACCTGATAGCTTTATGGATTCATGTTTCTCACTCTCATCACAGTTGGAAGAGGAGTGGTCATCCTCTGAGTACGAGCGATTTGCGTCTCCCTAGTAGTAAAATAAACCGGGTAAAATAATCTGAGGTGCCAGCAGGACACAGATGCATAGATTTATGTTGTTTGTTCACCATTAAAGCTCACTGGTTACTCACTCATTTCATTCTTTAAAATCATAAAGTATATCCATCATCCAAACATATGCTGTATGTAAAATCACTGTAAAGCTAACTTAGTGATTAAATACTCAAAAATAAAATATTATATCAATAATAATAATAATAACAATATCAATAATAATAATAATAATAATAATAATAATAATAATAATAATAATAATAATAATAATAATAATAATAATAATAATAAAAGGACACCAGCAAAGACTGCGGTTGCTTTTACTACAGTATGAATGTCAGGACACCAGTCTGACTCAGGTCAGTGTCCTTTCTTCTGATTAAATCAGTAAAAGCTTGAAACCACAGCCACACTTCTGCTAAATCCATCATACTTTGTTTAAGACCAGTGGGATTTCTGCTACAGCTTTCACCGTGCCAGTAAATTGGCTCAATAATCCTTCATGTGTTGTAGTAGCAGAGAGGAAGAGCAGTGGAAGGGTGAGCCAGAGGCGTGAAGACTGACAGCTGAGGCAGAAAAAGACTGGAATGGGAAAACTGGTTTGTCCTAACATCTCTCAAGTCAAAAGCCTTTTGATTTGTGTCAATACGTATGATAGCTTTATGCAAAAGGTATGATAATGATTTGCTTTATGCTACTCTGCTGCACCACAGTTATGTCTGTAAGTTTACATTGATGGCAAACATGGATGCCTCAGAGTTATAAATGATATTAACAGCCTGATATTTTTTTAATTGCTTTTTTTTTAAAAAAAACATCTTTGTGTTGCTTTGATGATAAATTGAAATTAGCATGCTAAGCAGCTAAATATGGCTGCTCAGCGTGAAGATGAAGAGCTTCTCAGCAGTAAAGTGGACACAGTATGCATTCGGAATTATTATACTAATATACTATGTTTGTACAAATATATGCACAGATTTAGAGTCCTGTGCTTTAAATCATGTCTTTCTGTATAAACATGCAGAATTACAACCAGATGAGTGTATAACCAGTCCAATGATCATTCTGTATCACACTGGTAATGAGAGCTTTTCAGATTGAAGCTCACATACTGTACATGTAGATTTTAATGGGTTTCTTATTAACTTTATCTGAATCTCTGCTACACTGGAAACACTGGTATTCACCTGTAGAGTTAGGTCAGCAAATGATCGCAGCAAATGGGTTAATATGGGTTTGATTATCAGTAATCTATGAGTGATATCACCCAAAGCTCATTAAAATAAAGGCATAAATAAAAGGATATGATTGAGGTATTTTCATTAGATTCAAGAATATACAGTATAAAAGATGCCTTGCTAAAGAGCTTGTCTTGATAGTAATAAAATCTGTTCTTTCTAACAAAGTTTCACAAAAAAAACACAGCAAGAAACAGGAAGTGGGCTTATTAT
Organism: Pseudomugil gertrudae; assembly: GCA_037177535.1. Taxonomy (NCBI): domain Eukaryota; kingdom Metazoa; phylum Chordata; class Actinopteri; order Atheriniformes; family Pseudomugilidae; genus Pseudomugil; species Pseudomugil gertrudae. Next base: position 16,122,685 of record JBAMHV010000004.1, on the reverse strand, counting down.
AGCTGCAAAAGGTCTCAGCCAAAGGTTAGAGTTCCCAGTCTGAACATAACAGACAGATGGATGCCATCCGGGCCATGCAGAGAAATCCGGATGAAGAAAAGTAAAACGGTCTGAAATCACAGGCTGGATTTGTTTTATATGACAGATCACAGGCTAAATTTAATGCATTTGTTTGTACTTGTGAGCAAGACGTGAGTAGGAGTTGTTGACATTCCCCAGGTACTGCCATAGAAGGTAGCAGCTCCAGTGCCTGAGTTTTTTCTAGCTTACAACTAAGAGCAAAAGAGCCATGTCATAATGACACTATTTATATATAATACCATCATTCTACGCCAAAACACAGAGTAATGGGCTTGACACACAAGAAGCGACAAACGACAGGTGATGCTTATCGCCGCCCAGTGCAGCATCATCGGGGCATATTGTCAAGATCAAAGGCTCAGGGGTGAACTAAAACACGGACCAGGTGAACACAATCAAAATGAAACACAGGTGAAATCAATGAACTGAAACAGGAAACCAAAAAACACCACACCAAGGGTCCAAAACCATGACACTTATACGCTGTCGGGTCGCTCATCTCTGAGACGTCTGATTGGTTATTATGTTGGAGGGAATTTCAGCATCGTCAAAGCAGGTGAAGAGTCTGGAGATTTTGCTCAAATTGCTGTTAACTTTACTTATCAAAAGGAGAAGACTGGGGTTAAGGGGACAGCATGGTGGATATCAGCATTGAATGGCCGATCCTGTAACAACCAGGGAACACTTTATAAAACATCGTCTCCTCCATGCAGAAACTGGTCCCAGTAAAGTCCTTGTGTTCCCGCGTACGAGAGCAAAATGTCACATGCACAAATGTCGCCTGGCTGGAAGACGGCAGCAATTTTCGCCTCATGGCAGAGGTTCCATAGGAAATTAATTCTCTACACTCCAACATGGATATGGTCAACTGGGCTCTAAATGCTATTGATCAAGGCAATGAGAGGAGAAACCGCCTGCCCGATCTGTACATTTTCGGCTTCATGTAAGTAAGTGGATTTCTCGTGTGTTCCTGAAGCTGCTGCGTGGGATTGCAGCAGACGTTCAGGGCATCTCTCACTCCCTGAAAACTCTGACTCTTGCTATTGAGGAGCAGGGAACAAAGTTAGAAGCTAACCTGGCTCAGGTTGGCAGATTGCTTGTGTTACCAGAACTCATTCGGGCTTTTTCCAACCGCTTTGAGCGAGCAATGGGACGCGAGGAAGGTGCAGCAACTGAAGGTCGCAAAACAACGACCTGGTAACCAAAACATGCCTAATGTTATCTGGCCCTCCCACAAACGGTTTGGAAATGTTTCTCCTGCAGAAGAAGGTTGATAACTGCTCTGACCCGACCTTTACCCTCTTCCATGAACGCATGAACGCACTGTTGCCATAGTGACGATCAGACGGTGAACGGTGTACGGACTGTGGACCATACACCTCACTATACATGCACACACACATTCATGTCACATGATACACAGACATGTCTGGTTACTGGTTACTGTCTCTGCTCCACCCCCCATCTAGTCCACAGCTTGTAGTCCTGCTGGGGACTCGCACTTCCCCTACCCTTTGACCCTTTGTCACGTGAACTGTTCTTATATGTGCTTTGATGTTGAGGTCTCCTCAGTAATCTCCTCAGTGTGGTATTTCTCCCCAATCTGCATGAACTAGTTGTGCTGGTTCAATTAGCTGCACCTCAGTCCAACTCTGTATGTCATGTCTGTCTCTGTGTAACCTTGGATTATATTTGAATACTGATAGTTACATTTAGCTTTACGGTACCTTTATGTGATACTGTTGGGATTTGACACACTCAGCCGGCGTCGTGATCTTCGTTTTGGGATGTTATTGTGATTTCTTTATGATTTTCTCTTTCAATGTAAAGCACTTTGAGCTGTCCTGTGCATGAAAGGTGCTATATAAATAAACTTGCCTTGCCTAAACAATCCATGGACTTGCAGCGTATTAAATGTGCAACTGAGACTGGTTTCAGCCAGAAACATGGAAAAAAAACGTTCCGTGGATAAAGACTGTTGTATTTAGTTATGTTTTTTAATTAGGATGACCATACAGTGCACTGGATCGTTGTAGTTTCTGTATGTATGTATCTTACATGCAGTACTTTGAGGCCATGTGGTAATACTGAGCAGTAGATCTGCTTACCTCGGCCTGAAACCCTTCTACCAAGATGGCCACCAACAGGTTGAAGAGAACGTAGTTTCCAAAGGTCATAAGCGCCACGAAATAAAAAGCAGCAACTGGTGTGGTGGCTGCCATACCATTGTACAAAACCGCATTCCAGTCCTCCTGGGTCAGAATCTGAAAGATGATCCATTTTTATTAATTTAATCTTGTCATTTCAAAGCTTATGTGTATTTCCTTAAATGGATAATTACATACAAAGATAAATAAGAGAAAACATTGGTAAACATGTATGTTATCTCATTGGTTGTCGGTAATTAAACCTACATAAACATAATAAACTGTCTGAAATGGTAAATGTGTGAATTATGCTCTTATACAGGTTACCTGGAAAACTGTGACGATGGCCCACAGCAGGGAGTCGAAGTTCTTTCGGTCTGGTACGGTGTCTCCAGTCTCCGTCTTCAGGCTGAATTTACAGCCAAATATGTGCATCCCAAGTATGCTGCAACACCCCACAATGAGAATGTGAGTGGTGAAACATCATCTTTTATTTGCAGCTCTGCATTATTCTCAATGTTTTATTTGACTAGTGCCAGTCTTAAACATTGATAATAATGTTTTTAGCAACTTTTTATCATTTGAAAATGTTGTTAGTGAAGACTTTTATTTCACTTATTTACTTATTTATTTTAAGCTGATTCAGGAAACTGTGACCCTCTTCACTCTCATGACAGTTAAGCAAGTGTTGAAATAATCAAGCACACGTTCATGCTCACAAAGGCAAAGACTGAAACACACTGATCTCCTTTTTTGTCTTTAAAAACAAAAAGGTGATTGAGGAGAAACAGCCTGACCGAACACAGCTCATATGCAGGAAGCTTACCTAAAGATAAAAATGAAGAGCATCAGCAGCATGCAGAAGGTAGCCACATTGTCCATAGTCTTCATCAGGACCACCAGCTGTCTTCTGAGAGCCGGCATGAACCTCACCAGCTTCAACACCCTCAGCAGCCTGAACGTCCTCAACACAGACAAACCGCCATCTGACTGGCCAACAAGTTCGCAAACACTGCAGTGAATGAGCACAAAGACAACGTCACCATTTGCCTTGATGCATGAGAAGCTTACCACCGATATGTGTGTGTGAATGTATGCACCGAGGAAGAGAATAATGTGGAAGCAGCATGTATAAAGCCAACAAAACGTTGTTAGACAACAATGTCCATAAATATCACCGTATCATAGTCCTTATCCGTCGTTAAATAACAGTTTAACAGAAAATTATTTACTTTATTACTAACTAAATTATTCATTTGAGTTTATTCAACAAGACTAACCTCTAATTATTGACATTAAATTTAGTTAACAGAACTTTAGTTTATCTATGTGTAGTAAACAGAGTCTTAGTCTTCCTGATTTTAACAGGTGCGTTGCTTCTTTGTTCTACGTCTGTGCACGGAAGAGCACACACACACCATCGGTCTTATTTTTACTAAACTAAAACAAATATTTAACTCACGTTTATGGTTTAAGACTGGGTGTATGGTTGTTTTTAGTTCTAGTGTGCGATGGTTGTTTCTGAATGTTTGCACGTTAGTGGGAGATATTATTTGATCTTCATCTTTAGTTTGAGTTATTATCTATAAAAACTATCGATTTTAGACCAAATGAATAAATATATTAAATTTATAAAACTTATTGCTTCAATTAGTAAACAATATGATTGACTAGATTATTAAACATTATACCGAAAAGATACTTATTTGATTCTTTGAATAAATATTGTATTAATTTAACTCTGACAAATTATTCAAAGGAAAATGCTTTAAAGAAAACAATATAACTTATTAATATAACATTATTGTTTGAGAGGTTATAAATATTTAAAAGTATTTATGGTTAAAAATTATATACAGCAACAATAATAAGGATTATAACTGTTAACAATTATTAACAATTAATTTTTTGTGTTTTCTTTTTTATTTAGACAGACAGACAGACAGACAACTTTATTTATCCTCGAAGGGAAATTGCGTTGTTACAGTAGTCCATTGGCATGAGTGGCATAAACTAGGAATAAAAAATAGAAGTAAAATATACAATATAAGTAAGGTGGAATAAAAATAGGAATAAAATAAAATAGAAATCCAGAGTGAAAAAAATTAGAAATAAATAAAATATGAATACAGAGTGGATTTGCAGATAAAGTGCAGTGGCAAGATGAAGTAATAATGA
>JBAMHV010000004.1:16096907-16107834 GCA_037177535.1 Pseudomugil gertrudae | reverse complement strand
AAACTCCCTTATAAGAGGAAGACAAAACCTCCGGCAGAACCCGGCTCAGGGAGGGCAGCCATCTGCCTCGACTGACAAAAACAATTGTAAAGTGTATTTTTTTACTTAGCTAACTGTTCTGCACAATAGTCTGGAAATGTGCAGGGAAAATGTATAAAACCTTCCATGAATTCAGCCTTAAATTCAGCATTTTCACCACATATTAATAAATCTTAAATCTATTTGAGATGTTTTGCATTTCTAAATATTTAAATACTTCCTTTATAAGTACTTTTTTCCAAACCAACCGTATTTTTCTGATAAAAATGCATAATGTTTCTGTATTTATAGTTAAGACATCAAGCAGAGCAATCTCGGCACACTGCCCTCTTAGTTACCAGTTATGAAGCTTGGAAACAGACATCTTTGGTTAATCAGTCTCCTCGGCTCAGGATGCCACGAGGTCATGGTTTTTGCCAACTCTTCGCTAAAACCTCAGTCCTGTTATGAGTATCAGTAACAGGACTGAACCAAACACCTGCAACATGGCCCCCACTCGATGGAATATGGACCCATAAGGATGACGTGACCAAGCGGAAGCGTATGCAGAACGTGCTAACTGTACCTGCTCATGATGCTCGATACCCATGCTGATGGTGTTGATCAGGATGGCAATCATGATGCCTCGGTTGAAGTACTTGCTCTCCACGATGCTCCACAGTTTCATCCTTGTGTCGTACCATAACTCCGTGCATCGCTTCTTCGGACTGCAGCACACATCGTTTCCCGCACTGTTCTGGCCTTTACAACCGGACTGCTCATCTTCCTTGTTTGTTTCTTCTAAGGCTCCCTCTTCTGCTTCATCACCTGCTACGCTGCAAACTGGTCTCAGTCCATCTTTACGCGTCAGCGCTGCAGCACATTGCGGGCAGCCGGTCGTGGCCGAGCTTGCAGTGAGGGCGGTAGGCTCAGATGTTGAGGTGTGGTCTGATTTGTTATGATGTGGACATGGAGGACCTGTCATGGTGCAAATGCAGGGTTAAAACTAATACATGTATGTTTATACAGGTCCTTTAATGTTTATTGTTACACACCTTGCCTCAGCATTGCCCTTCTCTCACGTCCTCCCCGTCCTTTGGCTTTCCTTTCCCTCCCTTCCCCTCCACCTCTACCTCTTCCCACACCACGAAAGCCCCGGGGTTTACCCCGCAGCGTGTTAAAAAGCGCTACAGTTTGCCTCCTGGCCTTGCGGACAAAATGGCAAGCCAGCTGAAAGAGCTCTTCGTAACAGTCTCCTGGTTCGCTGGCCAGTGTGGAGGAAGAAGAGCACTGAGCTCGCTGTTCTTGCATCAGCTGATGCTCCCGCTGCTTGGTCTCTGAAAACTGGGTGGCGATGACCACGAGGCACAGGTTGATCATAAAAAAGGAGCCAACCTGAAAGGACAGGAGGTTTAGTTTAATGGACACATAGTTATTCAGAACTGATGTGAAAGTGACTTCAAGTATTGCTTCAATTGTAAAGGCATGCGAAACACCAACCCCCCCCGACTCAGCACATTATAAATGTATTGATATAAACACAGAGTTTTTTTTACAAAAGCACTGCTTATTTCTTTAGGTAATTAAATCAGACATTTAGAAAACAAAGACACATTTTTATCCTGTTAGAAACTCCAAATAAACAAAAACTAATGGAAATTAAAATAACTGTACAAATCAGACCTCAGCACTGCTATTAAAAACAAAAAAAAAGTTATGAGGACAAAGATATCACACATTTTCTAAAACCACCTCGCTAATGTTGCATTGGTTTAGTCATGCTGTGACTAAACGTATTGGTTTGTAATGCAGGGGGAGAAAAACAGTCCTGAATCACTTTATTAGTGATAGTTTTCATAATCAGTAGCTGCTGCTCAAACAGATTATTATTCATTAACAACCACATTTATTAGACCTGTATTTAAGCTTTTTCTAATTATCGGTTTTCCTCAAAAAGCCACGACTCTCCACATGAAAGCATGATTCCCAGCCTATCTTTAAAACAGCATGAGCATCATTTCTGTGTGTAAGAGTCCTAATTTAGTGTTTATGTGTGACAAGTTGAAACAGCAGCTATAACATAATTCATCAGAAAATAAAGATTCTTTTTTGTAATGGAGTTAAACTTCTGTCCTTGATTATACAAAGCTGTATTGTTTTTATGTAAACCCTCCATACACACACTAACACTGAAAGCATCTGCTGCTATTTGGAGTTGATTGAAAACTACGGCACTTTGAATGAACCCTTTTACATCCCCTAATTCAGATTTAATACTTAAAAATGTCAAATAACCAGGCAAAACATGACAAAGATTTCCTGCATCGTATACACAGCTTAGACAAACTCACTAAATGACTCTTTCACTGAACATTATGGGGGTTTAAAAACCAGTGAGCTGTAAAGGTCCTATAGTGTTTCCATTAAAGTAAAGAAACAATATAATAAAAGCAAAATTTACTCAGTGAATGAAAAGTGAAATGAATACGACTGGCAGCCTGAACGCTGCCTCTGATGGGATACGCTGAGGTCTGAAACTGTGACGTTGCTTTGAATAAGTCGTTATAAAAGATGATTGGATGAAAATTAATATCTATATGAAAACGATGTGGGCTATATAACAGTACAAGCATGCTAAAAAGGTACTGAAATAATCCTTTTGTAGGGGTTCAAACTAGTTTAAATATGTCATTATGAAAACAAATTCTGGCATCAGAGAGTCAAAAGAAGCTCATTCTAATTTCACAAAGCCATTTCTTCCTCCATGAGGCATAACCAAATAAAAACCACTGGCGAGTTACTTCCGCTTGTGTAAAATCCTCCTAATACGACATAATAATAAGAACAGATTCATAGATTTTTTTTGTTAATCACAGCACCTGGATGCAGGTAGCTGCTGATCCTGCAGAGTCTGACGTGTCCAGCACAGTTTGAAGAAAACAAACTTTTACTCATGTAGCACAAGACGTTTCTGAGTCGTGATGCAGTACGGACAGACACACAGGTAGTGGTCAATGCCGTGGTATGAATGCCAAAAAGAAAAAACCCAAATCCACCTTTAAAGAGCTGCTCAGCTGAAATCCAGATGCATGTATAGAAAACCACTGGAGTGCATGGGTAACCAAAATGTGTTACTACATGACGTACATGAAGCTGATAGAAGCAGGCTGGATGATAATTCATTTTAAACACAAGATAGTTCAATGTCCTCGTTGTTTGCAATGATTACACCTGATTATATTGATCGAAATAAGGCCTCGCGGCCGGGGAGGCGCTACGATCATGGCGTATGGCTATGGTCTGTGTAATTCTGTGAGTTAGAGGCTGGTACACGTTCACAATTCAAGCCTTTGTCAGATTGGATAGAAGTAAAATCTGATGTGTTAATTAGTGATGTGTGTCAGCTACAGAACAGCTCTGTACTGGGATGCCCCTTGGGCCCACCAGTTGACATGGTGGGAGAACAGAAGCTGCCCCACAGCCCTCCTTACAGCCCTGCAAAGCACCTTCATCCAGAAACTGCTGGAGCAGCTCTGATTCCTGCAGCGGTGAGACTGGGAGGCAGCACTGCTACCAGTAGAAACACTAGTAGAAATTTTCAGATCTATGAATATTAACACGTAAGTTTGTGGGAGGAACCTATACAGAGTTTGCATGTTGTCCAAAGACATGCATGTTTGAATGTTTGTGACTCAGTGTATGTTGGCATAGAGACACTTGTAGACACTTTGCTAACCTGCATTTGTGTAATCTGCCATCTTTCTCAACATAAATAAAAAAAAACAACTTTCATGCTGAATAGCAGGTGATTCTGGTATCTAATCCAGTATCTACGGCTAAAAAAAGGTCAGAAAACATGAATTTGAATGTTTCTGCACGTCTGACTTCCATTTATTATATTTGCAGTTGGGGCAGAGAAACTGAAATGTGCTGCAGCCCTTCATGTTCCAGCTATTACGCTCCCTTTCTGGGAAATAAACGGGTGAAGTGGATTCAGAAGGAAAGAGGAAAAAGGTCAAGGTCACACGAGAAGCTTCGCCAACATGCGATAATAGAGCCAGGGAGAGTGTGAGGTTCACTGCTGGGATCAATACTGATTGTAAGCCTGATAACACGGTTCTGATATCCATCTGAGCCAATATATGCATGTGTGTGTGAACGGTAGTGTGGGAGAGCACGCTTTGTGTGTTAAGCTGTTCTTTATTGATTCAAAATAGTGAGTCGTGGTTGGACTTGTTGGTTTTTATGCCAGAAATGCCAAACAGAAAAAGTAAAAAGGATCCCAGCATCAAATCAGCAGCCTCGCTGCTCCAATCAAATATTTATACTCATAGAAACGACTGAAATCTAATCAGGTAGCGCTGCGTGTGTGCCGTGAGACAGACAGGCCTCTACATAGAAGCTGCATGGATTAATATGTTTATAAGGACGTTTAAAGAATTTCATTTATGCAAAAAAAAAAAAAAAAATTTTTTTTAATTATTAATCTGAAAGGAAAAATATAAAAAGTTTCAAAGTAAAACTGCTGTTAAATTCTGTAAATGTTTGATCTTTATGGGATATATTTAGTCATTAGTTGCCTCTATGTTATTCTATTCAGAGCTTTAGGTTTGTTGCAGTTTTTCTTCCTCCTGATGTTTTCTTTGCTCCTCTGTCACAAACAAACACACATGTGTGTGACCTGTGTGTGATCTGCTGTCAATGCGTTTACCTTGAACCTGCAGAGAGCTAAACAGATGCACACAAGCTAACTGTATTAAACATTAAACATTTAAAAATGCTGCCTGGATTTTTTTTAATCTTTAGTTTTATAGTTTTTTAGGATTTAAGTAAATAAAAACTGCAGGATTTAGAGTTTGAAACAACAATCATCCTGTAAAAATAAATATTTATCAATCACTTATTTAAAAAAAAATTGAACTTTTTATAATAATAGATGATAAACTGTGAGACTTCATCGTTTTGTTTGAGTCCTGCTGAGATCCCGGTGAGTAATAATCCTCCACATGTAGAGTGGTGATGATTAAACATGGTTAGCTGAATGATGGCTCATTAAGTAAACATTTAGCTAATTAGTAAAAATTAAATGTATGTAACATAACATATAATATATACCTGTATATCTCAGTATTACTGAAAATGAGTAAATGATGAGTGTGACACAAAAACATTATAATTTTTATGACTATTGGTCTTACAAGTTCCTGAGTTAGAATATGTTTCATTTTCTTCATGATAGATAGAAAACCCATATTTTAAACTGTTCCTTTATAATGACATTAAATCATCTAATTAATGACTAAAACCAAAAGCTTTATTATTTGTTTAAGCAAGCTTTTACATAAGTTTTTGAGTTAGCTCTTCCCTGATCTGCCTCCATGGGAACGGCCTTGTACCGTGTTCTCCGTCTGTCCGGACGTCTTGATTCACTTCATCGAGTTTCGTCATTCAACTTAATGCAAATAACATCAAACAGTCTACAATACAGCAGCTTTATGCTCTCAAAATAAAAAAATGTGAGTATTTAGCAGTAAATATAAAACTAAAGAGAACAAAAAGGTCAATAAAGCAGCTGATTATGTGCAGCAGTGCCACACAAAGTCCAGTTTCATCTAAAACATCAGTGTCATCTACAACCTCTGCTTTAACGTTCATGTGCAGTAATGCAGATGCTACTTTTTATCCTCTCCTCCCACCATAGATGCAGCTACAGCTTCATTTCTCACTCACAGTGAAAACTGGTCCTCGCAATGTAGAAAACTGATCCAAATCTTATTTTGGGGAAGTTGAAGGTGAAATGCATTTTACATTTCTGTCCTTATGGTGCATTACCGGCCCTGTGATGGACTGGTGACCTGTCCAGGTGTACCCCGCCTCTCACCCGATGTGAGCTGGGATTGGCTCCAGCCCCCCCGCGACCCCATTCAGGGAAAAGTGGTAGAAAATGGATGGATGGTGCATTACCAGACACTATTCTGAGAGTGACCAATCTGCTGCATTTCTTCTGAATTATTAAAACACGACAATGATGATCAGATGCTCTGCATGCCGATACCAGGCCGAGCCAATAAGCAGATTAAGCCATGTCAAATGAAGAGGTCTTATCAAACAGAGGCAAGAAAGGTTGGTGATGTCATGAATCTTAACTGAGGAGAGCTGAGCTGCTTTCCACATAAACACTTTAATTCTCCTGTCCAAACTGTAAATGATGGTAATCACAATCTTTATCTGACTTATTATTATCTGCTGCTCTCTCCTGTCCCCTGCAGCATTCCCACCGACTGCTGATCAAACTACAGTTCGGTTTATCACACTTGATCTGCATGTGTTATGTAAGCGAAGCATCTAAACGTTCCTCTCGCTCCAAGCCTCCCGTCCATCCCTCATCTGTGTCGGTGTATGAAACATGATGAGGACATGTGAACAAAACTTTTAGCATCTCAAAGCAAATGGCTAAAATTACTTAAACTGTGAGAAAAGCTTTGAAACATGCAGCAAATATGTGTTTGAGGGGGTTGATTATTCGATTTGATTATTCCACTTTTCAGATTTAATTAAATAAAAAAAAAAAGTTTTGGTCATTTTTTTAACTATTTTTTCACCTTGATCTGAATTTCAATATTTTGTCACATGGTTTAATTTTACTAAATGTGTGCCGCATGTTTAATTTAATTCAGCTTGATGTAATAAAACACCAATTCACAGTCATTTCCCTGTTCAGGCAAAATCAGTTCAACTTAATTAATCAGGACTTAATTCAAACAAATATGTGTCCAGTGTTTTTAAAAAATAACGTTCATAAAATACAGATTAAAAGTTAAATAATTAAAGGATTAATGTCTCATGAGAGCACCTTGCTTCAGAGTGCCTCCTTCCTCACATTCCTCCTCCTCTCCTCTTTCTGATTTCACTCCAGTCAATCACCACATCCTCATGGTTCTTCCTCATTATCAGTCCATCAGCCCCCCCTCCTCTTCATCACAGCTCCCCATTCTTCCTGCTTTCCACACCTCTTCACCAATTAGCCGTTTTCTCTCCACTTTCATCATCATCATCATCATTCCTCCTTTTTGTTAATTCCCACAAATTCTCTCTTCTGCCTTCGGTTATTTCTTTCCTCCCTTCTCCTCTCCCTCAAACCTTCATCAGTGATGAGCACATCACAACATTTCCACATCAAAAGACAACCATTATATCATAAATCATCTGTGGTGAGACAGATTTTAGTGGCTCGATGTGAAGGATAACATCCAGCAGCAAATCTGAGAAGGAGCGTGGGAATGTGTGCGTTAGTGTCTCTCTGTGTGTGTGTGATCTGGATGTGTGTCTGTTTCTGATACTATATGTGTGTATCCTCGTGACTGGGAATAAAGAGTAGGGTGGCAGATGCATGAACAGGAGAGATGGAAGACAGGAGGCAGCAGAGAAAGAGTAAGAAGGCAGTCGGGAGGGTAGAAAGAGAAAAGGAACCGAGGTTAAGGCATGAACTGAGACTCGGATGGGAGTCGGTGGAGGAAAGTAAGCTGGGGACGGATGCATGGCAGGGAATGACACAGATAGAGGAATGGATGGAGATATATGTTAAAGGATGAGAGGAAGAGGGGAGTAAATGAGTGGAAAAGCTTAAACGTGTTATAAAAAGACAACATCTGGGTTTGTGTGGAAGCTGAGGGTAGTGGTCATTACGATGACACTCATGCTCTTCAACAGGCTGAAACAGAATTAAACTAAGGAACACACACATCAGTGCACACACACAATCTGCAGCGCACATACAGGCACGAAAGGACTGGAATTAAAAAGTGTTTCATCGGAACAAAGGGGGATTCTTCAGGGATTTGAGCTCAGTGCTCACTGTGACACTGACAGCTCGAGTGTGTGTGTGTGTGTGTGTGTGTGTGTGTGTGTGTGTGCAGATGCAGCTCAGAGACAGATGAAAAATAGCAAGTCTGCAGGTGCATTGGCAAATAACATGAAACCTTGTTTAAAATAAAAAGTTTTTACAGTGCATTATAGTAAACATATATTATTTAATGCATTATGTTTATTATGTATTATTACACATAACTTACTATTATTAGTAGGATGAAGTAGATGAAGTTATAGAAGGAATGAGCATCCATTACATAGTACATGATCTCCACCCAGCCCTCCAGAGTGATCACCTGCAGACAAGAGGAGAAACTTTATGTGGTTGTGCTCAGATATGTGAGGAAATGACCGGAGTGATGGTTAAATAAAATCAGATACAGATCAAATCTACAGCAGCTAAAACAGTTATTAAAACCAGTGTGTGTATGTTCAATGGAAAATAGTTGGTTTAATGGTTTAATATAATACTAAATATACTAATTAGGTGGTTTTACTTTTTGGGGATGAAGCCAACATGTTGCATTTCCATTCTCTGTATTAAGCTTCGGCTGGTTTTAACGCAGTACTCCCTTATATTAATGTTTCCTCCTTCACTATAAGATACGTGCAGTAATGACATAATTAAGCTATAAAGCATTAATTAAACATGTTTTACATGTGCATTAAAAAACTGGAGGGATAACACAGTTTCTTTCTTCTTTTCTTATTTTTACAAATTTATAAATAAAATATTATATTTACACAAACAGACACTCCTTTAAACAGATACACATATAAACCATATACACACCTGCATAGATACATATGCCTTCTCACCTCTACTGATTGCTACACAAAGCAATAAGATCTGAAAAGGGCCAGGAAAGGTCATCTGTTCCCAATAATTAATAATTATGCTTAATTATTAATAATCTGTTCCCAATAATGAACAATTATGCATCATTATTAATGATTTGTTCCCAATAATTAATAATGATGCATCATTATTAATAATTTGTTCCCAATAATTAATAATGATGCATCATTATTAATGATTTGTTCCCAATAATTAATAATGATGCATCATTATTAATGATTTATTCCCAATAATTAATATTTATGCATCATTATTAATAATTTGTTCCCAATAATTAATAATTATGCATCATTATTAATAATTTGTTCCCAATAATTAATAATTATGTATCATTATCTTTCTGTTTTCCAACTTTTGTTTATAAAACAAAAAAGTTACGTAAATATTTGAATCCTATATTAACGAAGCCATTTTCAAACCACTGATGGGGTATGTATATTTACTTAAAGCGTATTGGCCTAGCTGTTTGCTGCCATGGCAACAAGGGAAAGAGAGACCCTCTCGGTCTGTACTCATATCTTTACTGGTACGAAGTCTTAGTGGAATGACACAATGTCACACGGGTTTGTTCGCTTATGGTCACATTTTGAGTTAAATTCTTACCTGAAAGATGACAATCCAAGCATAAGCGATGTTATCAAAATTGATAGCACCTTTATGTGGGTTGCTGCTTCCAGTGTGACATCTGGTGTAGTACTGGTTCCAGTTGACACACAGCCCTGCTACACTGATGCTGCTATTGGTATGAGGTTCAGGACTGAGACCAAGCGACTGGCGGTACAGGACATCGTCTTTATCCAGGCAGCACACCCTGCCTCCTTCCCGACGGCCTGGGACATCTAAGCAGGACATGATGCCATTGTCCACAGGTAGGGAGCAGATGAAGGGCCGCTCGTCATCTTCATCAGCCATGTAGTACGGTCGCGGAAGACTGATCCCAGTAGTGCTGCAAGAGTTAAAGGGGTTGACAGCAATTAACAAAAAAGCAGGATGTCAGAGTTACATTTGCTTAATTATAAAAAATATTAAAGTTAAAATAATTCAAATGTTTGATTCTATGTGTCAAAGTAGAAATTCTGAAATCCCTGTAAAAAATGTAAGCAAATTTAAAAAATCTAAATGTGTTTTTTAGCAGCTGAAAAGTTATGTTTTATTTTCAGAAAATCTCTGAAATGGAAGTTATTAGATTTAGGGATGAACCAAAAGGCTGGCAGGATGGAATAACCCGATTTAAAACATTTAATACAGGCGCAGGCCAGAAGCCGCCATGGTGAGCTACAAACATTATCACATCTGGGTGGAAACAAAAGGTTGCTAAATGAAATACCAAAGCTTTGCATTTAAATATGCTAAAACTTTGTGTTATGTTTGGCTGCCATAGCTACGTGTTCCACAGACAACAAGACGTTGGTCTTAGACCCACCAATTAGACACAAATGTGACATAACTGGCTTGTATTTACCAAGCTCCACCTTTCTGATGGTTCCCCTTGAAGTCCTTTGAAATTACAACTTTGTTCAGATGGTTTTGTGACCAGTAAGTAAAACATTTATTACAGGTTAAAACCTAATGTGGATGGTTAGCGTAATGGCTAGAAAAGCACTCAGAAAGAGTAGGACTCCATCAGTCAGGTTATTTCAGCCCACGAATGGAAAAATCCCCCCTTTTTTTAATTTAGTGGGATGTAGTTTTTTCTTTCATAAAGCTGCTAACAAACAAACAAACAAACAGATGAACACAAAACATAACCTCCTTGGCAGACATAGGAACAAATGTCAGCTGGTGGTTTTGTGAAGTTCTCAGCATATCTTTAGCAGCTCCTTCACAAAGTGACAGCGGACAGAAATAAAGATATTCATCGTCCCTTCTGACAGATTGGAGATGAGCAGAATTTAGCCCAGGGTCCAGTCATCTAGATATACTGTCCTGCAATTTATAGACACCCATAGATGCTCTTCTCCATCACACTTAAAGATGGAAAAGAAAAGAATTTTAGTCCTGTAGGCACCGTGGCGGATAGATGGATTGATGGAGAGATGGATGAATTAATGGACGGACAGATGGGTGGAAGGATGGGTGGATGGATGGATGGATGGATGGATGCATGGATGGATGGATGGATGGATGGGTGGATGGATGGATGGATGGATGGATGGATGGATGGATGGATGGGTGGGTGGG
>JBAMHV010000004.1:16083089-16096807 GCA_037177535.1 Pseudomugil gertrudae | reverse complement strand
ACTGTATATATATAAAAATGATTATAAAATTTACAAACAGTGTTTTAATATCTAACAATTATAACTCAGTTGTTTAACAGGATTTGATAGAAAACAAAGTTCAAAGTGGTTGAAAAAAACAAGAATAAATAGTTTTTTCTGGTTTTATTTAATGAAATGAAAAATACTTTATTTAAGTGGCAGACTTGATTTTGAGGTGATCAT
This sequence comes from Pseudomugil gertrudae, assembly GCA_037177535.1. Taxonomy (NCBI): domain Eukaryota; kingdom Metazoa; phylum Chordata; class Actinopteri; order Atheriniformes; family Pseudomugilidae; genus Pseudomugil; species Pseudomugil gertrudae. Next base: position 16,096,603 of record JBAMHV010000004.1, on the reverse strand, counting down.
ATTTGTGTTGTGCATATTGTGGTTTGCACAATGAGGTCGGTTTCATTATAATGGCACTTGTGAGACACAGCACGTGGGAGCTTTCATCTCTATGGCAGTATCAGAAAATTGAGGGGATGATGTGATTAATCCGCACACCCAGCGAGGGCAGGTAATGAGAACTGAGGTGATGGGCATCCACACACTGCACAGTCACACAAATAAGTTCAGGAACATCTTGTGACTATGTTTATTATTTATGCCCAAACTCAAATATGAAGCTACATCTAGTGCACTTTCACACTGTGACAGCGTGATGTGGACACACACAGCAGTGATAATGTGCAGACATGACACACACGCTGACATGTGCACACACCCTTGGGCATCAGCTTTTCTCACACACTGACATACAGACGGGGTAGAGACTCACAGCGTGAAGTTTTCCTCCGGATAGCAACGGTTCCTCAGCAGCCCGGCCCACAGCTGCACTCCAATGATGCCAAAGATGAAGAAAACAAAGAAGCAGAGGAGGAGGACGTTACCTAGCATCGGCAGAGTGTCAAGCAGCAGGTTCACCAGGATGCGCATGCCTGCAGGGAGACATAATTTCACCATTACAGAGCTGAAACCACGTTTAAGACCAAATGATGTGATAGGTTGAGCTGTTTATACAAAACATCCTCGTGAATTTTATCCATACTGCACTGGAATGGTCCTTTAGCTTTTTTATGCTAACCACAAGCAAACAAATAAAAAAAATAAACTACTGACGAACTTCTGTGTAAAAGCCAAAGAAATGTGAAGCTTTGTGATACGTTTTAAAATGTTGGAAAGGAAACTTCTGTGAAAGAGAAGCTCTGTGACCGTTTAGCATAAATGCAAAGCCCTCTTTCCACGCAGTGTTTTGCCTACCTGAGCGAGGTTTACATGTTGTGGTGCAGGAATTAATGCTGAACAACAAAAAGCTCGAGTGTTGGCTGCATCTTTGCTATTTTAAATTTATTCTGCCACATCGAGGAAACACCAAATATGGTCTTGAGTTCCACTTCTGAACTAAAAGGAAGAAATACATGAGGATGCATTTATTTAACTTGAAGAAACAGAGCCTCAAAATCTAATTTCCAGCTTTCTTCCTTTTATTTTACATTCTTACTTTACCCTGGCATTTTCATATAACTCACTGTATTATCATAATTATCCAATCCGTAGCTAATCTCCACACCAATTATGAGCCAATGGTCCATTAGTTCAGCTTAGATCTCGACTGAGGATTGATACAGTATTTAGCTGACTAATCAGTGGTAAAATGAGGATGTGCTTCAAAGATGTTCTACCAAAGATTTCACTAAGTGTTCCACTGACTTCAGATGTTTCCTTCTGAGGACACAGAGGAGTCATAAAACAGTTTATTTTTCAGAGACCTTCTTTAGACCTGATCATTACACAAGTGTAAACTGGGCATTTCAACTATCTCTCATGAGAGTACATAAATCCCACTTTTAAACAGATTTTCATGTTGCTTATAAAGAGAAAATACATTTTAGTATAAACACAATAAATAACCTCAGGAGTTAATGTTTTTTCCTCTTTCATTTTAATTATTTACTTAATTTTAGAGAGGGGGAGGAGTCCTTAAAATGCATAAAATGCACATCCTGTAATAATCCTGTAACATTGTTCTGGATCTATTATAATTATTGGCTTTGACAACACTAGCAAATTACCAGTTAAATCAAATTTGTTGATGTTAATCTCATTAAATGAACCCTTTACAGTAGAAGTGATGTGTAACCCTGCAGATATCAGAGAAGTTGGTTTCCTTTGGGAACATGAAACAGAAATCTCACATTGATTAAGAAGTTAGTAGCATCTCACAGCTGCAGAATATCATACAAAACACCCTGACGTGAGTATACCAACAATTTACCGCATACCAACCAACAAGTTGTTTAAAATCAGTACAAACAAAACAAGATAAGTGCTAGAGAACATACCAGGACCTGTTTACAGATCTCACTAGTAAGAAATAAAATGACACCTGGAAGTGAAATGTGATTATTTTTCATTCAATTAAAAGAAAACTCAGTGGGATATAAACGAGGGGAGTATTTAAAGTATGAAAGTGTTTTACTTTAAACATCTGAAACATTGTAGGAGAATCAGTAGATGGAAGGAATTCAAGCTAAATGAAAAGTGATGAAAGTCGATCAGACGTGAGCGAAACAAACATGCAAATGCAAAGAAAGGAACAGAAAGAGAATTAGCTGATGGCCGTTACCGTGGCTGCAAATCCAGCACCTCCCAAAAGGCCTGCGAGGTAACACAGACAACAGACTGAAGCCTTTAAGCTGTGGCCACTGGGAACCAGACATGGAGAATTTCCATTAGCACCATTAACTGATTCAATATACATCCTCCACTGAGAGTATGTGTGTCCTCATTCAGGCGCAGTGTGCCTACAGGTGCATGAATGCAAGAGGTTGTAGCTTTAACCGTTAGTTGTGCTTTTGTCTGACTTCCTGTTTTAGACGTGGCGCTGTGTGTATCTGCTCCTATATGTGTGTGTGTATGTGTGCACGAGGTAAAGCACTCGCAAACTGTGTTGGTGTCTGTCCCACAGCGTAGAGATTAGATTACCCCCGAGAGGAGCTCTGTGGTAAATTGGCTTTAATGAAGAAGAGAATTGCTTTTTTATTCATCCAACAAATAAAGAGGAGTAAAGTATCTCGGTTCTGGCAGAGCGGCCTGTGCAACGACTGCATCGTTTGTTATAAAGTCACCTTTCTATTCAGCAGCTACTTTACAAAATATGGTTTGACACCTCAATATTTATGTTAATTGTGTTGTCAATACTTCATAATAAAACATAAGTAAGCCATTGATTTCCAGTTTGAAACAGATGTTGAGCTTCCCCCGAGTCAATCGGATAGATGCTGATATGACGATGAATAAGCAATTTAATGATCCAATTATTTCAGGCAGGAAGATTTTAAATAATTCATTTAACTGTAAAATGTGTACAACACCAGAGATTTCATGAAAAAAGTCTCATTGTCATAACGTAGGTGTGTGTTCAATGGCCTCAGGGTTTCAGCAGGTCTAACACATATGTACACATTGGCAAGGTAACAAGGTATATATACAGTAACATCCCTCCAGTCACAGATAGCCTGAGATGGAAGCTATGAGTAACTGTATGTTGTCACGTTTAATCACAGTTATATCGTCTGAAAGGTTTTTTTTTGTTCACAAAGGCTGAAGAAATAACAACCAGTCACTGCAGAGTGGTGCTCAAGCAAATTCAATCTCCCGCCTAATGTATAAATTTATGCTTTCTGGCTGCAGCAACTTACCGAACAGTGCAGGTGTTATTGTTTCCAGGGCTGCATTTGTTTGCACAGGTCAAGTCAAAAAACAAGAATGCAAACTGAAAGCTATGCAGTTACCACTGCTATGCACGAGAGAAACGTCTGGGTTGAGTGAGGTTTTAAACCAGTATCACAGGAGTTCAGACGTCTCATCGAGACGCTATATCACTCACATGAGCCCAGGTTATTAAAAGGGCTCCCTCTAATCTACCTGCTGCTTTCTCCTGCATGATGCATGATTCAATGAACACGTCCAAATTAATGTTCATTAAATATAATTTCTTTCTCTTATGTGAATGCTGCACTCAACACAACAACGTTAACGTGAATTTATTCAGATTAGGTAAGGTCCTCTAACAGTCACTGCTGACGTTACTGCACACATGCATCGGACACTAGCATAGCAAACCAGTAACAGAGTGGGCGCAGTCCTGCTCTACAATGCCGGGGGGTGAAAGGAGAGGAGCTGCAGATGTAATGTTCACATTCATCTCCTATACTGAGGAAACATTGCACACTGTAAAACATTTTGATGCAAGTCGACCTGCATAACTTTGCAACGTTTAAAACAGCTGATATGAATTAAACTTGAAGCTAGTTATAAATTGAAAAGATCACTTGTGGATGTAAACTATCCATCTTAAACTGAATGAACTGAACTTCTACCTGCAGTTTTAGTTCATGGGAAGCTTGAACTTCACAGCACTACCCTCAGAGAAAAAGCCCCCCCCGCTGAGCTGTTCTCAAACTAATCCCAAAAACGGAGACGGGCATTAATGATCATGAAACATGATGTTCGTAAGTATTACAGTTATAACTGCCTATAAGGTGCAGATGTCCATGACAGTTCCTTGTGGTTTCACTTTGTGCAAGTGTCTGCCTGTATGTTGTGTTCTGCAGGTCTGATGCAAATTACATCACTTTTATGACTCATTGTGTATCACTTCTTTAAAATGAACATAATCCATTACAGTTATGTGCTTCTGTGTGTGTATAATAGTGTTGGATCTGTTTGCATGTTATTAGGAAATACAACACAGCAGAGATCACACTGGTAACTTTATTTCTCATTTCTTCTCTTTTTCATATAACTTCATATTTTCATAAACATGTCTTTTCTCATATTCCACCTCCCAGTTCTCCACACTGTCCCTGGATAGTTTTATCTGTATTCAGCCAACTCCCTCCATTCTGTACGGTTCTTTGGCTCTATCCATCATCATAATAGGCTTCTCATGTGAGTTCGCTGGCATCCATCCTCACATCATCCTTTTCTTTCACTCATTCATCTTCACCCATCTTTCATGGAGCTGGATAATCCCATCTTCCCCACTTCATTTTTCTCTTATGATATAATTCTTTCCCAATACGTCCTCTTTTTTCCTTTAACGTCCACCAACCCAAATGCTGGATATTATTTGAAATGATACAGTTTGGACCACAAAGGAACATCATTTTTTCTTTGCACAATAAGAAAAGCAGCTTACATCTAAATTAAACCCTTTTATTATTTTTTAATCAAAGAAAAATATCAGTAAATAAAAAAGTAGAGATGCCAATTAAATATAAATAATATACAATTGTTAATATGATTGTTAGAGGTTGGAATTAATATAAAGTTTGCTTCATGATCAATCCCTTTAAACACAAAGGGAGCATTATATGTTGTTAAAGGGTCATTAGTTTCCTTTACATTGTTCAGTGTAAAGAGCAGCACACACGGGCAGCGCTCCTTTAAAATGTGCCACCATCCTTCACATTGCTGTCCCGCTCATTTTAAGGGGCTTGGCTGACGCTTGCTCTAGAAAAACAACATGTATTGACAGTTTTTACACATTCATTTTGTACGACACTGCTCGGTGCCTTTTCCTCATGCTGATCACAGAGCTCCTCTTCCAGGAGGTGTTATGAGCTCCATGTCCTTCTCTCTCAGATCCTACAGCTACTCTGTGATGATCCTGGCTCTGTGAGGAGAGAGCTGTCATCCTGGAGAATGGAGCATGCTAAAAGATTCACAAGCTACAGAGTTTCATTTTGATATTTCTGTTTGTTAGGTGTCAGTCATATACCTGTGATTTGTGCACACCTGGCAGCACCTAAAGCTTAAAATAAGGATGCACATTTTAGAGGGAACTATACTGCTGCTCAGAAGCTTCATTCTCTGTGTAACACTCATTTACTCACTGTTTCACTGAGTTTAGATGTGGAAGTCCACGTGAAGGCTATAAAAACCAGCGTTGCCACTCCTGCATTGCTACTTCTTACATGCCTCATAAATAATGCCTTAAAGAAAAATGTTTTAATATTTCACACATTTTCTGTTGATGAAGAAAGGTGAACGCTGTATCGTCATGTACGCCAACCAAACCCGATTTAAAGCCACATAACGTCACTGCACAGAGCTGATTCAGTGAAAATAAACTTTCCAGTCCACGTAAGAAACGTATTCTGCAGCCACGCTTCGGTCAGAGGTTGTTTGGTGTAAAAACATGTGGATTTTATTGGATTATTTTTTAGTTTTAACGTGTTCTGAGGGAAACGTAACAGCCAGGGGTTTCTGTTTCTGCCCCATTGTAGGCAGCTTTCTGTACATTTCAAAGGTTTGCTGAGCAACAAGTCAATTATCAAACCATGATCAGAGTCAGAGTGAAAAGAAAGGCTGAAGCAGGGTTTTACACAGCATGGGTGACTCTCTGAGCCACATCTCTGCTCATTAAAGCAGCATTGTTGTAAACAAGGAACAGCGCTCTGAAGTGAAGCAAAGGGGGAGCACAAAGATGTCTGCTTTTAAACAACTCTCATTCTAGTTTTATACATTATATTATGCTTTTTTTTTTGCTGTTTGCTTTTCAAAATGTCTCCTCAACATAAAATAAATGGATCTACATGAATCATTAAGAGACTTGAGCATCCAGTTCCTAAACCTCAACAGGTTGCCATCACAACTGGGAAACAGATGAAAATCTCTGTCCCTGCTGATCAGCACAACGTCTCTGAGTCAGAAGTCAAATTTCAAAGCAGGAGATCGCGACTTTAGTCTGTGGAACAAATTACTCCCCAGAGAGGTGGAACAAGAACTTCAGTCTTTGCTTGTGGAGAGAGGGAGGAAAAAGGAGGGGACGAATCAGAAGGTCCGATGGAAGGAGGTGAAAAAGGAATAAGAGAGTAGAAGGAAAGAAAAGCGAGTTGTTGTTGAGTTTGACCGAATGATGAAAAACATCCAATTAATGAGAAAAAAACAAGTTTTAGGGAGACACACATGACAATAAGAGATAAGAATAAAATATAAGATACTGATGGCTCTCACTCGTCAGATAGATGCATAAAACAAGACAGGTAATACAAAAGGTGTATCACGGTTTATGTATGTTATTATGTGTCCACATGCATCAAACCAGCTACATCTGCTTTCACAGAAGCAATATATAAATTCTTCTGTTCATGCTGCAGGTTTATGACCACTGGGAGGTTTATGGCAGCAATTCAAAAGCAAAACACCATTAACTTCAATAACCTGCTAATCTAACTTAGAGAGTGCTCTTAGCCCCTTCAAATGATTGCCTACTAAACACAGTTTATACACAACAACAAAAACATAACAAGAGGCATGATAATTTCCACCATGAGGGAGCAAGAGGCACTCCTGCTGCTGATGTTACCGGGTTAGAGCGCTCAAAACACGTCCCGATCATTTCAAAGATCTGGTTCACGGAGGCTCATCCTAATGTGAAATTGCTTTTTGGGAATTTAAATAGATGTATTGTGTCATCACATTCAGATTGTGTCCTTACAGAGTTTAAAATCAGAAACCAATAGGAACATCTGCAGATATGTTTAATGTTTAATGGTTTTATTCCTCTCTGTATGGAAACCACACCGTTATATTACTACATATATGATGCAAAGTCAAATGGTGCATTTGGCTGCCTGCTTTGTGACAATGCAGCTAGTTTCAGGCATTGCATTTGCTACAGAGAAAAAAATGGTGTGGCACACTGTCAGTACTACAGCATTTGTTGTGTACCAACAATACAGGCAGGCATCTGTCAGCAGGCTGGAGATTTTAACACCACAAACAGACATAATCTCACAACAGCACAGCACGGAGCTATTTCACTTGGTTATATTTAGAGCAGACTTTTTTTAACTGAATCGGTACTGTGGATAAAGAAATGTGAATAGATGCTCCATTGCAGGCAGGTCTATGAGTATCCATTTAAGAAATATATATATAATAAATAAATATGAATGTCAACACGTCATCACATCTTCTCTTCTCCACCATGAAGCAATCGGACCGAGATTTGTGTTAACTACATAATCTATTAAAGGACTTTGGTAGTAGGGTTGAGCTTGAGTGAACAGCAACATCCATCCATCATCCATCAACCCACCCATCCATCCATCCATCCATCTATTCATCCATCCATCCATCACCCATCCATCCATCCATCCATCTATTCATCCATCCATTCATCCACCCATCTATTCATCCATCCATCAATCACCCATCCATCCATCTATCCACCCATCCATCTATTCATCCATCCATCCATCCATCCATCCATCCATCTATTCATTCATCCATCCATCCATCCATCCATCCACCCATCCATCCATCCACCCATCTATTCATCCATCCATCCATCTATCCATCCACCCATCCACCCATCTATTCATCCATCCATCCATCCATCCATCCATCCATCCATCCACCCATCTATTCATCCATCCATCCATCACCCATCCATCCATCTATCCACCCATCCATCTATTCATCCATCCATCCATCCATCCATCCATCCACCCATCCATCCATCCATCCACCCATCTATTCATCCATCCATCCATCCATCCATTCACTCACTCACATGTGCAGAACAGCAGGCAGCTAAATCCAGCTGTGTTCCATGGTGCTGAAAAGGTGCCAAGAACGGGATTATTTTATTTTTACACCACTTGTTGGATACGTTATATGCATTTATTTATTTATTTGTTTTTTCTTTTCTCTATCAAATGGGGGATTTTTTTTTAATGACTGGTGGGGTAAAATAAATGATGTGGTGACACCGTCAGCAAAACACCACTATTTGATCAACTAGTTCATAACTTCATAACTAGGTTATCCATGTTGTGTAATACGCCTGTTGTGTCACATTACAATACTGATTAATCACTGGCAAAAACAAATAAATAAATAAAAACAGTCTGAAGCAGCTTTCGGACTTACTTGGCACCCTGTTAATTGCTTTGAGAGGCCGCAGAACCCTCACTGTTCTGATGGCAGTGAAGTTGATGTTCTGCAGGTCCAGAGAGTATTCAATCATCCTGGAAATACATAAAAACAATGCAAAAAAACAGTTAACAACCTAAATACTTTCAAATATTTTATAAATAATAATAAATGATTATAGGGTGATTTAATCTTAACGTGCAACTTTAGCTGATTTATTGATCTCCTCCCTCTAAATTAGTTTCCCTCAGAAACTTATAATATTCCACCGACTCACACAGCTGGAATCCTGCTGCGTTGGGCTGGATATGAATAATGAGTGGGAATATATGTACTTTATAATGCCGCATATTCACAACAGGTCACTGGAACACTCACAGGATAATATCTTAATTGTGTCCGCACTGTAAGTCTGCGTGAGTGTATTTAAACATTGATTAGTGTAAGCATGAATATTAATGTGTGTAGGTGTGTGGATTTACTTAGCAATTTTAGAAAGTGATGTCCTTGCAACCAAAACAGACACTTCTTCAATTTAACACAGAGAAAGATGTCAGTCCGCAAGTGAATAAGTGCAGAAAGCCTCCTGGGGCCTTGGAAACTGGTCATGCTGGCTTTTAGCACATGCAGTGAAAGCATCAAAGTGTATCCTGTTGGTTTGCAGGTCCAAGCATGAGAGGCCTGAGATTGAATGTGCAACCACCTGAGATGAAAGCAGGGTTGTGTGAAGGGGCAAAGATTGGAGGTACACACGTTTTAAGCCCAGCTCGGTGTAGGATTACACAAATGGACGGGAAAAGCAATAAAAAATAAGTTTGCAGTTTGACCTATTTCTGACTAATTCGTTAGAGTTAAAAAAAAAACTACTTCTTGATAGACAGACAGAGTGAAAAAAGCAGAGGAGAGGGCAGCTGGGAACAGAAAGAGATAAAAAACAGGACTACAGGAAGTTAGAAAAGCTCAAGACAACACAGAAATCAAGCTGAGTAAAGCAGCAAAGGTTGATTAAGTGCAATATAATGAAAGTAATAAAGCCAGATTGAGAGCAGGAGACAGCGAAAGCCTAAAGCTTTTATCGAGTGGTGGAGATAATTACAACTTCAGGAAGAGAGAGTCAGGGAGAAGAAGGTAATAAGCATATACCAGCCTGAACAAAGAATAGTTCACACCACAGAGGAGGGGGTGACTGTTGTAAAGAAGTCCCAATTTTAAGTATTTGACTCCAATATACTACTTTTACTAAACTATCCCAGCATTTTATCATAACAAGCTCATTTCTGGGGAAGAGCCGCTTTGAACCTCTCGACCTTTGAACTCTGAGAGGAATCTTTTTTTTTAATAGCAGTAATGAAAGTAAAATGGAGAGAAAATGGCGTATTACAGTTTCCTTGACTTTTAGAGCAACTTGTTTGAAATGATGAAAAACAAAACAGAGTTGTCTGCAGTCGGCAAAAGAGAAAAAGTTTTGCTTGAGTCTGAAAAATAACAGTCCTGGATAATTCACCTAATGTCAAAGTGTAAAAAAAATAAAGATAATTATTAGAATGGTAGAAAATACAACCTCAAAGTTTACATTACAGTCAGTACTAAGTCAGTAACTCACTGTAATGAGCCATGCCACCTCACTGACTGGTTTATTATTTATTACCTGGTTTATTCAACAGAAAAAAGCAGAAATTGTATTTAATGGTAAGAAAAAAAGAATCAATGAACCATAGTGTTGCAGATTTAAGTTTCATGTCATTTTACAGACATTTGCACACATTTAGCTGTAAACGGGATGTGGGAATGTAAAAAGGGTCAAAGGGGAAACATGGAAAGCCTTCCTCCACAGCTTCTATAAGGTGTAGTTTTAACATGAATCAGTCCTGCAGCAGTAAATAAACATGAGCCTTCATTTAGCTCCGATTCCCCAACAAATCACACAGAAACACACAAAATACTGTCATGATCCCTTCCTGATGGAACTTCCTCCACACCATCAGACTCATCCACTTCACCTGGAGCTTCCTAAATGCTTCTGCTGTTAGGAGCTCATCAGCCTCATCCAGTCCACCTGGTCTTCTACCTACTTATACACTCTCCACCTGGTCTTCTCTCCAGTCTCATCCCCTCTGCCAGATTATCATCAGACTCATGTCTTGTTGTTTTCCAGCGTTCTTTGGATTGTCCCTCGTTGCCGACCTCTTGCTTCACGTCTCTGGATTTCCCTCCTTGCTTTGCCCTCGACGGATACTTCTACCTTCTCTGATATTCTGGTTACCGACTCTAGTCTTGTTTTTGGCTCCCCGAGCCTCGCCAAACATCTTGGTTAAGTACCTGTCCTCTTGTCTTGGAAAATTGGACTTCCACAAGCTGCTCATTATCCTGGACTGTTCCTCTACTAAATCTAATTTCTCATTCAAATAAACTAATTTTTTTTGTTCTCAGCTCGTGTGTGTGTGTGTGGGTGTGTGTGTGTGTGTGTGGGAGAGGAAGGGAACACAGCACAGAATTGTCATTGCACAGCTATTTTATCAGTAATTTCAAATCATTTCTGGCCACACAAACACGGCCCCCTGTGAGCTGATTTACAGACAGGTTCACATCAGCAGACCCCCCCCCCCCCCACCCCACAATACTTTGAACATCTTCCCAAACAGACACTTTATGACCAGCCCACTAAAACACACTCCAACCATTCTGACGTATGAGGTTATGTAAGCTTTTTACCCCTACACACAACCCGAACAAATGAACTGGCCATTACTCTCTCACACACACACACACACACCTCAACACACACACAAGCAAGTCAAACTAAATTTAGAGTGTGAGTTTGAGCAGGGACGTCTCTGACTAAACAGCTTCATGAATATTTGAACAGAGTAACCAGATTACTCTCCGTCTCTTTGCAGCCATAGCTGGAAGAAAGTTTTTATTTTATCATATTTCATCCATCCTTCATCACAATTTAGATTTTTCAGTCTGTTTTTGTACAGGGAGGGAATTTTTATTTATTTATCAGTCCTAATGTCTAATTGTTTCTCATTTATATTTACTCAGGAACTGAAAAACAGCGGGGTGACTAGTTTAACAGGTCAGCTCATCCACACACGGGTCAAAATGCTCCGATACGCTACACTGGAAACATGTTGCTGGTTTATCACGAAGCTTAATGGTTGTTTAATTACTGATGATGACATGTTCACAGTGTTAAACCCACACAGAGCAAACGGTGTGAGGAGTTTTATAAATAAAAACACGATACAGCAGGTATACTCTTGAAATGTGGTTTTACAGAGATCTTCTAAACTCACGTGGACAAAGCGTCTCTAATCAAACAGCTTCAGCAGGAACAATATCACAACACGTTCATTTCGGGTAAGCTCGGTTTGTGGGTTAGTGTGTCGCCCAAATCTGTGCAGCAGATGTGTGTGTACTGGTACTGTGTGTGTGTGTGTACCGGTGAAAATAATCCCACATGAATTCTCCAGATAATTAATAGAAACTGGTGTGTTCTTACTCTTAATAAACTAGTTGTTAATCAGCAACACTGGCTGACAAATGCAGACTTTTGTCCCCACAAAGATCCAGTATATTAGTAGAAATGTGTGTAATTAGTGATGCAGACAGCGGCTGGTTTTGACCATCACAATATTACAAATGCATAGACATTTTAAATTCAACCCACTCCACTGAGAAAGAGAAGAATAAAGTAAAACAACAATTATCAGAGAGCACTAAATGTCTCCTTTTATGCCAGCAGTCCAGGCTAAACTCTTTCTGGAGAAGATGGCATCAATTATTAAAATGAGAATAATGGATGCAGTACAATTTCTGTCCCAGCAGTGATTTGCAAATCAGACACGATAGAAGGATTTCCACATACACAGACATATGAGCACAAAACACACTCAGTCTTTTAAGCAGTAATTCTCTTTATTGCCTTATTTAGTCTCTTCTTTTCATCTTGTCCACTAACCTTCTAACTCGCTCTCTCCTCTGTATGTCCTATTATACTTAAATCTATTCTATATACTCATGTCATATCTATTCTGCTTTGTGCTTTTACTGAGTATTATTTTCTTTTCCAGCATTCATATGGCATGTCATTTGACGTTAGGGATCTAATGAGCTTATGTTACATCAGCTAGTTGGGCACAGATGCTCAAAAACATGTCTGACTTTGTGTTACATGCACACGCTTGAATGTCTTGTCAAAATAAGAGCCACCTGTCTTTCTTTGTACCTGTTCATTAGCATTTCTCCCCGTTAGCTTCTTCGCACATAAAAATGAAACTCTGACTCGGTAACTTGGAAATACAATGTGCACAAAGAGTGTGAAATGACAGCAGCAGCTTTGAAGGAAGGCAATTAGACAAATAAAGAAAACAGTATCAGTTTCTGTGTGGCGCACCGTGGAACTGAAGTGTGTGTTTTTTTTTATTTATCCATGGTGTGTACAGGCCTTCAATGGCAAAACCACCTGAGCTCAAACCAACTGAAAGTTTATTTATATAGCACCTTTCATGTACAGGACAGCTCAAAGTGCTTAAAGCTATTGAAATAAGCAGAATCAACATAAAGATTGTAGTGGTCTGTGCAGGTCTCCAGAAGCTTCTCAGTCCAAATGTGTCCATCAAACCCAAAACAAATCACCTGACAGCCTTAACTGCCATTTGTAGTCACATCTATGGTGGCCCATCAATACAAACACAACAGAATGAGCTACTGTGCAACAGCCCATTGAGTGCTGTTGTGGCTGATTGTGTAATGCTGTGGCTTTAGGCCACTGTATGTATCAAAACCTAAAACAGAAACCTAACAGCAGAATCTTTGTTGAAGGTTCATACTGTCTTCTTTTTAAACTTATTTTTTACGCTTCTTTTTGTAAGACAGAAAGTTTTTTTTGTTTACCTGCTTTACATGTTTCCACCACTTCCTGTGGT
>JBAMHV010000004.1:16072200-16082989 GCA_037177535.1 Pseudomugil gertrudae | reverse complement strand
CATGCAAACTCCACACAGAAAGGTCACTGGACAACCCTCCCCAGCCTGGGCTCAAACCAGCAACCTTCTTACTGTGAGGCCACAGCGCTAACCACTGTACCACCATGCTAAAGTAGAGGGATATACGAACTTTATTCTGGGAGAGCTGGAGATAGTGAAAAACTATGGATTTTATTCACCTGGACAACAGACTGGGGATAAAATAGTAAATGGTTGCAGCAAGTTATACTATAAGGTATATTATTTATATCTGTTGTGTGGTCTGTTGGGAAAAGCTAATCATAGCCAGGAACTCAAACAAAGTTAGCAAACTGATGATGAAAGCTAGGTAATAATCATAAACTCCTGGGACTGATTCTTTATTAAATAATGTCTCTTGTTCAGCAACGGTTCTCATTAACAAAGTCCTGAAGTCGTACTTCACCACATGAGGGTTCAGATATCACATGACCTCCCGGGGTCTCTCCTGGTACTCCAGCTTCTTCCAACCTTTCAAAGACATTAATGTTAACTGGTCACTAAACTGGCCTTAGGAGCGAGTGTGAGCCTGAATGGTTTTTTTGTGATGGACTGGAAATTTGTCCAGAATAAACCTTATTTTATGTCCGCTAATAGAGGTGAAAAGCTCCAGTTTCCTTGTGACCCTAATTAAATTAATTTGGGTCAGTATAGAAATGAATGGATGATAATATATCACCATAATATGTGAAATATTGGGCTGTACAGCAGGGCGGTTGCTGGTTTGAGTCTCGGCTGGGGGGGGAAGTCTGAACATTGTGTAATTCATCAACATTTGAGGATTATATTAATAAGAAACATTTTTTTCCCATTTATTAATGAAAAAAGCTTCTAGGGAGATGTTCAGAAGATATTTGTTTAACAAACAAACAAAAAAAGCAAATAAATAAATAAAGCTTAAAAAAAAGCTTACACACATAATGCCAGGCTGGGTCTGCTTCAGTTAGACAGGCTAACCAAGTTGAGCTCGTGCTAGTTCTTACTACCCCCCACCACACACACACACACGCACACACACACACACCCACACACACACACACACACACACACACACTCCTCCCTGCAGCTCACCTACGACTTCTGTTTGCAGCACTATTCCCGGGGTTGCTTTATCACGCCCCCCCTTCATCATGCACACGGTGCATGTGGTAAATGTAAGACGTCATTCTGCTGTGCTTGCTCTGAGCAGTGGGACTTTGCACACAGATGTTTAAATGATGGTACTTAAAATGATCATGGATGAAGGAAAATGCATGAAAAGTGTGAGAAATGAGCAGGAAATGGGATCAAACATTATGAGAGAGCCCGTCTCGTCTCAGGCTGGGATGTTATGTTTTATGTTGTGGAAAACTGCAAAGTCAAGAGAAACCATAAAAGCATAATGTAGAATGGTAATATTTCCTTACAAAGAAGAATAAAGAAAAAGATAATGGTTGCAAATAATGATCAAATATAATAAAAAAAACACAAATAAAATGAAAAATGTTATATTGTTTTGACCAGGACAAAAGGTACTAGTTTTACATCCACTGTGTGCAGGCCCTGCCTGGCCACACTGGAAGCATCATCTTCACATTATCTCACACACGGTCACGAGGCCATGATGCTTTCTGTTCAGCACAACAAATATAAACACACAGCAAGAGCGTACCAACCTTTAGTACGGTTACTCCATTGATTATGAAAGATATGGAGGGAATAGCTTACTGGTGCTTTAATCATACTTCATATAGTTCATTTAATCATAATCATTTTAACTTAGTTATTTGCTCATATAGTGTCTGTATTTCGTACAACATTAGTAGTTTTTAGTTTAGTTTACACCGATGTACATCTTAGCATTACTAATAAACTAAAACACAGTTTATTACACATAACTGTATATATTCATAGGATATAAAACACTTAAAAATAGTCCATTAAATGACAAACATCAAGGAAAACGCTCATGTATATACTTCCAATTTTTGTATTTACATTTTGTTTAGTTTTAATTTAGTAAAATGTGATGACATGTTTTTTAGATTTTGTGGTATTTTTTGGCAAACTTTATTTGCACACTGATTTCATTACAGTTTATATTTCTATGTTAACAAGTTAAACATTTGTGGACACCCAAAATTTGTCACAGGTTTCTGTTGCAGCTTGTAGACATTTGACCCAACACTTTTTATGGTCTGTTATTTTATTCTGTTCGTGTTTCAATGTTTTTTATGCATGTTCAGAGTTTCGCCTGCAGGTTATTCTGTATTTTCTCTTCTCTGTGGACTACATTTACTGATTGCAACGCCTGCTCGTGATTTGGTTATTTCTCCTCAGTGCAGATGTATTCAGCCTGTTTGGTTTGTTACCAGATGTTTGTTGTTGTTTTCATCTTGCATTGATTGTTTTTTTCCTCTCAGGTTGTTTTGTGTGTTCTTATTTCAGTTTGGTGAGGATTTTATGTGCTCGTAGTGATGGACCAAAGTGCTTGATTATAATAAAAACTAAATGACTCATTTAATGGACGTGCAACTCATGAACAAACCATCCCATCAGTGATTAAGTCAATAGAGACCGGGAAGGATGAGTCACACATCTGTAAAGTGACTCAGTATTGAATGGTTTGTCCCTGCTTCTGCTAGCTAGTGATTTACAGAGAGCAGGAAATCCTCTCAGTATTTTGCAACTGCAATTGTATAAAGTTTATCTTTATATGCAAGGGGAAAGGTGAAATATAAGTTTCTTTTTCTCAACTCACTAACTGACCATCACTTTTTCTTATCCTGCAATGAGCCAGCGGCAAACAAAAACACACACAGCTCCCAACAGCCCGACTCCATTCAGAAGTTGCTTGCTGTTACCTGCATATACTCACAACACAAATAAATCCTTTAGTTGCTCAAAGTGTAGTAGGTTCACTCACTAAATAATAATAATAAATGACTTGTCCAGTTAGTTTCAGCACACCTAGGCTGAAAATGTGCAGCCTTGACCAGATCGTTTGTGACTGATAAGAAACATGGTGGCCTATGATGGACTGGTGACCTCTCCACGGTATACCCTCCCGTAGGATGTCAGATCTGTTTGATGCCCTTTAGTTTTTAATGATGGAAAAAAAGATTTCAGCATGTTTGGATCTTAAAACTTGCAGAAGGTATTATCCCAGCCTTTACAGTAGAGTGGTTCTATACCATCCGTTTTGACCTTTTGGGACATGAATGACCTTTTTTAATGCATTTTTTAGGTTTAAATTATAATATACAGTAGTTGTATTGACAGCTTATTTTTAACGAGGTAAAAAAAAGTAGCTTTATGCGATTATGAGTGTATAAACAGAAAGAAAGGATTGTACCATAGTTCACTATACAAGTCCCAGAATTTTGGTTAACGTGCACGTTCAGCATCACTCTGGGACCCTGATAAACTCACATCCACTTGCTAATTATAAGCTGCAGTAATATAACATTGTTTAAAGTAAAAAAATTCAGTTTAAGGACATTACTGTGTGCTTTTTACGGTACCCGGTAGTATCATACACGCTGTAAATCTTACTCAGAGCACCTGTTTCAGTTACCTGTTGGCATGTTTTGATGGCAGTAAATTGCACTTAGGTCTTCCAGCTTTCTTTGATGTGCTACCTGTTCATTAGGACTGGAGGGCATTTCAGACTACACATACATCTGTTTAAGGCAGGGAGCTCCACCTTTAAACAAAATGTTTCTACAGCTTATTGTCAAATTCTGCACGGTGACCAAACAAGTGTGCTGCATCCGGAAACATCCAGAACCTGCAGGACCTCAACGCAACAGAAGTTTATAATAAATACTCCAGCTAGTGTTTCATAAAGTTTTCAGCAACAGGGTGAATTCATGTGCACATTTCTAACAGCATCGTTTGTTAAAATACGCTTCAGTGATGAGGTCAGGTGAAGGGCGATTATCAGTAAGGTCACAGGTGGAAGGCGATCAATATATCCATATCTAATGGCACTTATTTAACCAGAGCATGATCTGCCCTGCAGAGCAGTGCGGTGTCAGATAGTCCAGATTCATAATAGATCCATAATAAATCAAGATTAAATTATTGATCAATTGGATGATTTAAACATGCTGTACATAGAACCAACATGCACAATTAAACATTTATGTTTGGCTCAAGTTGTATGAACATTTTCTATGTAGAATTTGTTTCAGACCCTTTATAGTCCAATATGTGTGTTTGCTAAACCTTTTATCCTTAGTAGATTCATTTCCATACACACACACACACACACACACACGCACACACACACACACACGTGTACATGACTTTCAATTACTCAGTGTTTATGAAATAAATCGACACAATGTTCTGGTACACAGAGGGAACAAATAAATCCTCACCCTGCCATGACGATGAAGAAGTCCAGCCGATTCCACGTGTCTCCGAGGTAACAGCGGCGACCAAATATTCCCAAAGCAAGCATCTTTATAACCATCTCCAGGGCGAAGAAGATGTAGATGAACGCATCAAAGGCCTGGAAGGAAGACAGGAAAATTAAATTCCCTGTGTTTCAGGTATAAACATGTCAATTCTTTAACTGTGGCTGTAAAAAATGTGTAAAAATATCTGTATATATATTTTTTTGTAGTTTTATTGATTTTTTTTTATTTTAGGTCTGAGGTAACTTATAAATAAAGTAGTGAAACTGGAACAGGACACAATTTGCTTCCCTCATATTTATCTTTTTTATGCTGATATTGTTAGCATTATACTCTAAACACATCTTACAGAGTGCTAATGTTGAAACATTTTCAGCCTATCCATCCATCCATCCATTTTCTACGGCTTATCCGAGGTCGGGTCGCGGGGGCAGCAGCCTAAGGAGGGAAGCCCAGACTTCCCTCTCTCCAGCCACATTCACCAGCTCATCTGGGGGATCCCGAGGCGTTCCCAGGCCAGCCACGAGATGTAATCGGTCCAGCGTGTCCTGGGTCTCCCCCGGGGTGACATTTTCAGCCCTTCATCTTAATAAAAGCTGATCTGGCAAACTATTTTTCAAGCTCTGCTTCAGGTTTCAAACTTTGAAGAAATGATATTCATAAATAAAACAGCTTTTCTGTTTTATAATATTTTCACAGATCCTGATCATTGGTTCAGTTTTTTAAATAAAAGTTTATTTGTGTACTGATCATTCGGGCCGGGCCCTGTTGCGTGCTTTGAGCCGAGCTGCAGCACACCTAAGTGATGGTTGTATAAAAGCCAGTAAAGTATGAAACTATGGGATGGCCATTGATATAAGGCTTTTTACTTCAGCTTGGTTTATCACATCACATTTCAACCCTCAGGATGAGGTGTCTGATCACTGAAGCCCTTCCATTCAAATTAATTAAGAAAAATGGAGCCATTTCTTTGTGTGAATGGTCATACCAGCATCGTGTCTAAACATCCTTCCCCAGACAGCTGCTGACAGCTTAATAGTTTGTGTTTGAAGCCTCTTCACTCAACTATTTCATACTTCCATCCATCTCTATCCTAACCTCCCCGTTCATCCTCTAACTCGCTCCTCCTTTGTTGTCCCACCCTCCCTACGCCAAATCCTCTGATCAATGATCTGAAATGGCAGGGTTATTGAAATGATTTGCTTTAACAGTGATGAGAAATAAGCCTCACACGGAAACACCCCGTCTCATTAACAGCTTTAATCAAACATCTAATTAAAGGAAGACAGAGAAAAACATCTAAATCAATCAGAGATCTCAGCTTTCTAATGGCATGTTGTTGCATTGGTGAGCAAAACGCTTTGATTATGTGATGTTATGTGTGTGAAAGGGGATTAGAGGCAAACTGACATATTTGTTGATGCCTGTAATTATTTTTTTTATAGTGGAAGAACTGTTGACTGAATTATTGCAATCTGAACCAACTTTAATTCATTAAACAGACCAGAAAAGGTACAGAAAAGAAGCATCATCCAGAGAAATACTTCAGTATGGAAGTAAGACTCCTGCTGATGTACACGTAAGAGTCTTGTAATCTCAATATATATTGAGATTATATATATATATATATATATATTAAGTATCTCTGGGTCTTGTTCACGAGTGGATTGGGGGGGATCAATCCAGATCATTCTGGATCAGTGCAACATCTGCAGTAATACAGACGCTGTGCTGGTCTGTCATGATGAAGGAGGAGCTGGAAGGCTCAGTTTACCGGTCGCTCTATGTCCTCACCCTCACCTATGATCACGAGCTTTGGGTCAGGACCAGAAGAATGAGATCCCGGGTACAGGCGGCCGAAATGAGCTTCCTCCTTCTACTCTTTGAGTCCCTCCATCCAGTCAATCCTGAATGGAAGGACTCAGGCATGTATCAGTGGGGGAAGACCCCAGAGGAGACCCAGCACAGATTATGTCTCTCGTGGCTGGCCTGGGAACGCCTAATATGTGTTTTTAGGATTGTACTGCCTAAGGAATATGTACAGTAATAGTCAATAATCAAAAGTTTGGACACAATTTTCCATTGAATCCAATGGGAAAGTGTGTCCAAACTTTTGACTGGTTCTGTACTCAAAATGACGACACACACTCCTCCTGTGAAAAGCCCAGCAGCATTACGACACACACTCCTCCTGTGAAAAGCCCAGTAGCATGACGACACACACTCCTCCTCAGCAAAATGCATGTAAATCTTCCACAGGTACATGGTACCACTCACGTAGGCAACAATATGAGTTGGGCTAACTTAGTTTTCATACTTTTATGTACTGAATGAATTTAGAAAAGATTAAATGATCTTTTTTAAATGATCCATTGTACGTAGAGACGTCTGTAAGAAGCATGTTGTACTTGGTTAACTAACATGTTAAACTCTGCTCTGTCCACTTTGCCTTTTTTAGACTGACCTGCAGAAAAAAGGGGATAAATTTCATTTATTTATTATTAATAGTATAGCACCGTGGGATTGATTAGAAGCTGTGCTTTATTACATTATCATATACTCCAAGAGGTGGAAGACACATATCAGCAGGGTTTAAGCCAAATATTCAATACTAATTATATAAAAGGTCTCAGAAACTGGATGTATCAAATATGATACCAATAGCATTATGGTTCAGTTCATCATATATTGTGTCAGAATGAGATATGGATATTCTATTTATGAAAACAATGGAGCTTCTATATATAGTTCATATTTCACGGTTCACACAGTTCTCATCATCCTATGGTTATTTCTGTTGCTCCATTTGTAATGAAGTGAATATTAGTGAATAAATCAAACCTGTCACAGGTCAGTAAACAGAATACATCAACACAGAAGTTCAGTGCATTAAACAATACGGCTGAATGTCTAGAAAATGAAGCTGCTGATTATATTACATGATGGTTTTGAATGTGGTAGGCATTTACAGATTACATGAGCTAAACACGCTAAAAGCAAAGCAGAGAAAACACTATCGGACACATCAAGTCCTCTGCCCTACAATGATAAAAGCATCCAGTCCAGCTCAGTTTGTTAGTGATTATGAACCTTTGTGCAGGTATTACTGCCAGTTTGCCACTCTCTCTCTCTCTGATCAGCTCTCACGTGAGCTGATCAGAGGACATCAGCAGCTTTCTGTGGGAGAAAACTGACCAAACCCACCGTGTATCATCATCTTCCATTTTCTCATCAATGCCCTGAGATTTCTGATTTCACAAAGTTGAATTTAATATTCAGTTATCAGACTGGAATAGATCAGCCAGGAAGTGATCATCCATCAAAAATATACTAGTTTATCCTTTTTTAAGCTTTTCCATCCACACTGGCATAAGCTCATAGATTTTACCAGAAGGCAGACATAAAACAGAATAGTATTGAACGATTTATTTGCTGAGAAGTGCGTATCGATTGTGTGAATGTAGCTCACTAAATCTATTCTGGTATTGAATAGGGTCTATAGATACTTGGAAGAAAAATTCTATTAAGTCCAACTCAACAGCCACCTCCCTTGGAGAGTTGAATCAATCTACAGTGTGTGTTTCCTACGATGAGCTTTGTGCGTGTGGTTGTGTGAGAATGTGAAGATCAGGATACCGGAACGTTTTACACCGACAGACTGACAACATATGGACACACACTTGTTCACAGATGTCACGTCAGACACGTCTGACACAGTGAGAAAGGATTGTGTGTTTTTCCAGATGATGAGTGAAGATGCTGTGTGAGAGACATTCATGCTTACAAAAACACTGCGAGCTGTCGGTGAGTCATTAAGATTAGTCACATGGTCCCAGTACAGAAGAGTGCAAGAAGAGAGGCGATGGGCCAGATGGAAAAAATATAAATGAGGATAAAAGACTTTATGTATAAGTAAAATATTTTGTTCTGCATTATAAGTGGTATTAAAGCATTTCCTGTAAGTGTGCTTTAGTTAACACTATATAAATAAAAACGAGGAATTCAGTCATAGTGTGCTGATGGGACAGGTAGTAAAAGAGGAGGGTAAGACTATGCACTGTAATTTAATATTTTTTTATTACTTTTGTTTTTATATTTATCATTTTCTGGGTTTTTGTCCATCTGTAAATAATACATTGTGTTTGTTTGGTTAGAATTAGCCTACACATTGAACTAAACTACTTCAGTCATTTTGACCACTCCATCCATCCATCCATTGTCAACCGCTTGTTCCCAGAGCGGGGTCGCGGGGGGGCTGGAGCCGATCCCAGCTGCCTACGGGCGAAAGGCGGGGTACACCCTGGACAGGTCGCCAGTCCATCCAGGCATTTTGACCACTCAAAGCCTCTAATGGCACAACACTCACACCCCGATGGACACATCAGCGCAGGCTTCAGCGGATGAACGGATTTTTACTGTCACAAAAACTCTTAATACATCTAAACCATAGCACCAATAAAAGCTGTGAAACATTTTAAATAATTACATTGGGAAAAAAAAAGAATATAATGTGTGCAAAAATATGAATGGACACTTGTTTTTGTTCCCTGACTCACACACTATGTGACCAAAATGAGTGTAAAAATAAACTATTTTTAGATCACTGAGAGCAAAAACAAGTGTTGCACTTATATTTGTGTGTAATGCGTACACGTATGAGAACATGAATGGAAGGCGTACTTAAACAAACATAGCTTGTACCTGCAGTATTTGGCATCGGTCCGAAGAGCAGTCGATGTTCTCACAGGGCTGGTACATTCCCAGGGTGACGCAGTTCAGCAGGATCACCATCATACTGACACGTTCGAACCATGTAGGAATATGTGGTTAAAGATTATGATCGTTTACAGAGTTAGACAATGACCACAAGCTTTTAATTACATTTCAGAAGAAAACCTATATTTGATTACCTTCAGTAGACAATAAGAGAAAGCAGAAAGAATAATTAAAAACACAAAGCCATCACTGATTTAGCTCTCCTATGCTCACGTGTGTGTGTGTGTGTGTGTACATGTTTGCCATTGAAATTCCACTAGACTAAAACAATGAAGGAAGAGCCTTTAAAAGTTTAATTTTAAAGCATGTTGTGATATTTTTATGCCACTTATAATTTATTGTGACATTATTTGAAGCAGCAGTAAAAGCCATGGTATCATGTGTGCTTTTGATTAGTGCACTTTGAAGAAAGCAATTAACTATTAAACATTACCACTCCCCTGACACTCTCTCCAATACTCCCCAAACTAAAAAGATTAATGAGCTGTAACCAGTGCAACAGGTAAGTTTCACAGAAATAAATGGCACCATCTTGTGTCAGTGTGTCTTTGAGCAGGACAATGGATTCCTGCTGGTTCACTGGTTCCTATGAAGTGGATCTCATTTGGCTCCTACTAATACACAGCAAAAGTCTAATGATGCCAAATATCCCGGGACTACCGATGTATGAACAACACTTGATTAGATAAAAAGTTAACAGAACAGGCAGAACATGAACACTGAGCCATATGCCAGAAGAAAAGAACTAGGCAGCCATTCAGCATTGCATTGTTCAAGGAGGAAGTACTCTGCTTGAAGGAGGATATGGTATTATAGGTTAGGAGGCCTCATCCCTCCCTCAGGCAATGCAGCTGAGATGCTTAAACGCTCCCCATACCATACCAGCTAAAAGAGGCAAGCAGCCTCAGCAAGAAAAGAGGCAGGAAAAGGGTGATGCTGTCTTCTCTCAGCGCACCTCACTGCAGGTTTGAACAGACAAGGTTCCCACGGAAAGCTGCATGCTCAACACGTTTCTTTTGGACCTTCTACAAACAAATGGATTACTGTAGCTACCACAGCAGGGATAAAGATAGGTTATGAGTGGGCAAAATGCACAGATTGTCATAAACACATGCGCGGAGGCTCGCACACAAACACCCACATGAGCAGAAAAGCACACGTGAAAAACAAGCAACAGGTTCAAATGCATAAACGTTTGCATTCATCCACCCACACTTAAGCACACATTCACATGATTTAGTTCACTTACACACAGAGTCATTGAGTCTCATATTAAATCAGTGCATGGCGGCTGAGGGGCATTATCTGAAGTAAGATAGTCACCACTGCAGAGAGGCATGTTTAATATTAATGCCTCATAAGCTAAAGCAGACATCCGAGAGGTTAAGAGGAAAATGTGTCCTGTAATTCTACTTTATCCAACCCGACCTCCCACACTGCTGTGCCAGACTGATATCACTGTAGGGCACCATTTTTTATTGGATTACACCTTTCTGATAATACTTTAAAACCACTGGTTGTGTTGCTAAACACACAGGGAACCAACAACAGTCATATGTTGATTATACATATACAAAAGTGACATATATATA